>CAUYLG010076272.1:0-13254 GCA_963573385.1 Cacajao melanocephalus
AAATTATCGCAAATTTTTTTTTTTTTTCAATTTTATAAAATTTCAAAAATATTTCACAACTTTTCACCACCAAAACCACCGCATCAATTTTTCCCACCATATTAAACCATTCCGTTTACAAAAAAAAAAAAAAAAAAAAAAAGTCTTGTGCAGTAATGTTCATGAAAGCTTTATCTAAAATAGTACCAAAATAATCCAAAGGTCATAAGTGAATAGAATAGATAGACAAGTTGTGGTATTTTTGTCTATAGAATACTCAGCAATAAAAAGGTACTACTTTGCTTTGTATGCTATAAATAAATTTCATAAAACAATATGCTATCCAAAATAAGCCAGACACACAAGAAATACATATTTTATGATTCCACTTATATGGAGTTTTAGAACAAGGAAATCTAATCTATCATGAAAAAATAAGAAAAGTGGTTCTCTGGAATGGAAGGTTGGAATTGACTGGGAAAGGGTACATGGAAGTTTTCCCATGACGGAAAAGTGATGTATCTTAATAGGGCTGTGGGTTATACAGGTGTTTGCATTGTCGAAACTCATAGAACTGTAACATATAATATCTCTGCATTTCACTGCACATAAAATATGCATATTTTAAAAAAGTAAAACAGAATTAGAAATAATTTCTTATAAAAATATTAAATCAAGATCCTTCCAGAAATGAAAATGATTGTCATGTTAAAGATTTCAGGTGATTTTGTTTTAGGACATTCTCTGCACATTCATTCCTTCAGCCAACTATTGGGTAACTATTATGTGTGCCACTATTCAAGGTGTTTTGAACATATAAAGGAGTAAACCAGACATAGATGCTAATAATCTATTAGTGACTAGAGAGAAAGAAAATACAAAAAAAAAAAAGTAAGTAAGTAAACAATGGAGTGTTTAAAAATGTGAGAAGTGCTATGAGAAAAAGAGAAAAAGCCTAGCATCCAGTAACAATGCTATATCATGCTTCAGCTGCCTGATACCATTTTAATAAAGTCATGGATATGCCTATGTTTACGGATTAACATTTTTTGCCTTTATTAATTGATTAATCATACATTAGAAGCATTACAAGAATAGAGAAGGGTGTGTGTGGCGTGTGTGTTTCAAAGTGCTCGCTTACCACAGTTGCTTTATTCCTTAAGCTTTTGCAATATTTAATGCTTGAATAAATACCTATGAGGATATCACCTGGAGCATGTGGAAAGGTTGGTTTCAAGGGCATTGTGTTCAATGCTCATAGCATTCCATGGGCTACTAAGTCACAGTCGCATTGAGTTATCGTGTTGAAGAGCAGCCTTTTTGTCTTCTGTATGAAAGACAAGCTGCTCAAATGTTACAGAATTCAGACGCCCAATTCATTAAGATGTAGTTGTACATAAAAGATGCAGCGTTGATAATTCAAAATAGACAGGAAGAATGTGCTCCAGGAATAATTTTTCTTCAAGTCATAATATCTGACACCAAAACATAAATAAAGCCCTATTTTTCCTCCTTCAGTGCCCTGCCGGGAAGGAGTCACTGAGACAGCTTGTTATCTGCCAGTAACACAGGCGTTGCAGGTAGGCCTTCAGCTATGGAGAGACCCTGCTTATTTTCTTTAACAAGACATAGACTGAAAACCCAAGAAATCCTCCATCAGAAAGCAGTAGTACCATTGACTCAAAAACTTCTGCAATGAGATTATCCAACATGTTGAAATTTAAAGCCTCATGTTGCTTTCCTGTAGCTAAAAAACATACACGAAAATAAAGTGGTTTTAATATTTGCCCTTTTTGGTTTTTTTTAAGTTGGTATTTTGGGAAAAAGATCAATCTCTAATCAAGCTCTACGGATGTAGTCATGTATCTCCAACCTTAAATCTATGCTGCAGTACAAGATGCTTCCATGATGACTTCTTAGCTGTCTCTAGCTTGTTCCTGACCTTTGCCCATGCATATGTGATACTGCTCACACAGAATGCCTTCTCACCTTCTAACATGCCACCTACTTTTCTAGTTCTAAATAAAGTATGTTCCCTTGGTGAGATCTTCTACAACCAACATATTGAGAAGTGACCTGTCCTTCCTCTCAGCTCGTTGTAGCATGACCTTTTATATCACTTATTTTGTCAAGAATTGTTCCAAGTCATTTTCTGTTACAATATACGCCATAGAGGTTCACAGCCAGGTTAGGGTAATTAGAATCGTAGGCTGTATATGCAGAACCCTGTTTAAACCCAGGTTGCCTTCTCCAAATTAATTTGTAAATTTTGTTGTCTATAACTTACAGCCATTATGAATGATAGTCCCCTCACCTGCCTACAAAAGCTTATCAAACTTATACCAAATCTGAAGTATAGTATCAATAGCACCTCTCGCAGAACTATTTTTCTGAGAAAAATGCATTTTCTTAGAAAATATAGTATGCAATTTTACTGTACTTCTATGCTGCTAATATCAAGCTGATCAAAAGGATGTAGGTGATCAAAAATGCTTGAATGGTTGCTGGTGATAAAATATTCTATTTAGTCCCACAAATTGGTTGATGGCTTCCTAAGGAATCCACAGAACTAATCCTCATGCTGTGGTTTCCAAATTCAGCAGCTTCTGTAAAACCTCACATGAACTTCAAATGATACATGGTTTCTAGCAGTCAAGAAAAACCTGTCCAGGGCAGGGGCAGGGTGAGAAGGAGCAAGGTGTTGACTACAAAGTGCCACAAAGCACCATCTTATCTTGATTTCTCAGAGATTTTATTAAAGGGGCTTGGGCTTGCTTCCAGTCATTACGTTGAGTCAATTCGTTGCTTTGTTTGGGCTAAATTTAAAGAAGCACAAAAGTTTAAGATAAGATAACACTATTTGGTCTTTTAGCATCTTTTCTTTTTCATTTTTCTTTTTCTTTTTTTTTTTTTTTAAGACAAGTCTCACTCTGTCACCCAGGCTGGAGTGCAATGGAGCGAACTCAGCTCACTGCAACTTCTGCCTCCTGGGTAAAGCGATTCCCTTGCCACAGCATCCTGAGTAGCTGGCATTACAGGCATGCGCCACCACACCCAGCTAATTTTTGTATCTTAGTAGAGATGGGTTTTCACCATGTTGGCCAGGCTGATCTTCAACTCCTGACCTCAAGCAATCCGCTCGCCTCAGCCTCCCATTTAGCACCTTTTCTAACACGGCTACTCTACAAAAGCATTCAGTAAAGAAGGCGGTTAAAGATAAAGCAGAAGGAAAACAATCCGGTTCATGAATAGATGTCTTTGGTTTGAAAAGCGGTCAGTACAAATATGGAAATGAACACTCTGAAACAAAGGAGTTTATAAAAAATTAAACTAAAGCGAGTCTTCTGCTCATTTCCTTTCTTGTCCATTTCTTTTGGATGAGCCTCACATTTTCCTTAATAATTAAAGAAAGAAGAAAATATCCCAATTTGTGAAAGCCCCATCTTTTCTCTGAGAGCCCAATTTTGTGGCAGAAGTGAGAAGAGCTGCCCTTACCTCTCAGTTCCCCCATATCCAGGGTTGTCCCCAGTTGTTCTAATAAAGCAACTCTTGCCGCATTCTTTTTGTGTTTCTTGCCGTCATAATGTTGCTGGGCCATCAGAGGGTTATTAAACCAGGCGGCACAGAGCCCACAGTATCTGTCTGAATCTCTTCTTTGGTAGGGAGATGCGACCACCGGAGCAGTGTCCATCCGTGGCGGCTTAAGCGGGCTCAGGGGTGTTGCTGTGAAAGGAAACAACCAGAGAACCACAGCCACGTTAGTCCAACACTGAGTCCACTCTTCCTCAACCCCTGAAGACCAAAAGTCTCCTGTTCACTACACAGTTTAAACATCCCCAAGAGTTCACTGACAGCAGGAAAATTAGCCCTGCCAGCTTTCATTTTTGACTTGGGACACCAATAAAAATTCTTCATGTATTGAGATCAGAGTTTGTATATTGTTATGCCAAAATCTGCTAATTCAAGAGACCATAGCTTAGAGGAAAAATAAGGTTTTAAAAATAAGCTCTCAGTTATTTCCACTGTGGCTCTCTCAGGAGCTATGGACGATAGCTCTAAGTATTTGGCTGCCCAGAGTAGCTTTGTAAACATGGTTATCGAAGGCCTTTTCCACTCACTTTTAAAATGCATTCTGCTCTAACATGGGCATTTACAGAAAAGAAAAAGTGGTAAAATACAGGGGACAAGTTCAATGAACCAGGTAAAACTTGAGCAACAATTTTTCTAGCATCACTAATAATGCAATAAGCCTATTATAATTGCTTTCAATTTGTGTGTGTGTGTGTGTGTCTGTGTGTGTCTGTGTGTGTCTATGTGTGTGTGTAACACTAAAAATAAATATTGGATAAAATGCAATTAAATAAATAAATTCATAGAGGTAAGGGAGTGATCTATCAGTCAAAAGAAAGCTAATGCTTGAAGTAAACATTGGACAATCATGACTTAGAAAGATTCTGAATGAATGAATTGGACGTTGTGTGCTGTAAATATAAATAATCAATAAATAAAGGATTTGGCTAAGTAGAAGAAACTGATCTTTTGGTGACATGGGTTGTATTAATTGAGGCAGTCATACTAATTTTATTGTCAGCTGTTTGTTTATTGTAATAGGCTATATTCAACTGTACCCGCTAACGTTGATGCTGAAACAACGTTTTTCTAAAAACCAAAAGAAAAATCCCGTAGATCAGGTGTACTCATCTAAACAGAATAGACATGTATCACTATTTTGAGATGGCATTGTCCCGCCTATTAAATTAACACATTTCATTGTGATTATTTCTGGTCCAGAAAACAAAACGGAAAAGAGAGTCTAACTTGAAGGAGCTTACTAATGGAAAGTAAAAGTAACTTCTGTACGCATTACAACATACAAGTTGCTTCCATCCTTGCAAGGACTATGACTTGGCTTTTTAATCCCATTTCTCAGATGTTAGACTTCAGAAATGCCAGTGATTTACTGATGGTGAGGTATCTACTGATGGGAAAAACAGGACTAAAACAAAATCTGGAATTCCCAAAGCCGATGTTCCCTTCAATACCCCCCAAGGATCATTTTCATACTTCTTAATAAGCAAAGGGATTTTTTTCTAGATCCATCATCTTTGTATTTCATATAGGATTTCGTTAAATTTTGGAAAAAATATTCTGATCCAAATATTTTGGAGAAGAAATCAATGTATAAATTCTCACATGGGCCATCAGTGCTAACGCAGTCTATAGCAGCGTCCTGTGTGTGTTGTTTCTGAGACGGAGGATGCAGCTGGCAAAAGCAAGAGCATTAGGGCTGCTGTTCCAAGGAAAAGCTGAGACCTCAATAACAAGTTAAGGAACCAATTAACCAAATCCCCAAGCTTTCAAGTAACTTTTATGTGGATTTTTATTTTTTCTATTAAAAACCTTATATAGAAACAAGTATTTGCTAAATGACATTTTAATTCAAGTAATGCCTGTATCATAACAGTATTCCTAAGAAGTTCTTTTCCCTTTATTTAGAGATTTCATCAGATCGAGACGTTTTAGCTAGCTTAAACTTAATGGTGTTATTTCTATAGAGACTCACAAACAGCATGCCCCTTAAAAGCCTCATTGCAGGATTTGGTCATATATCACCATGTAGAAATAAAGCTCAAACGTGGGCCATTCCAGCAGCCACCCAGATCATTCTGCTATGACTTAGAAATAAAAGCTACAAATATGCAGTTGACCTGGATGTGAAAAGATCTACTTTTCTGAAGGTAACTGAATCTTGCTTCCAAAGTTTCCTGAATCCTTATCAATTTCTGAGGATTTATAGCTGCCTATTGTTTTTGATGGCAATGGAAAACATATCAAATGTTTGCAATCTGAATAAATGTTGAATCTTAAAGCATAATTTATTTTTCTTTAAAGTAGGCCCTATAAAACATTTTAGTCGATTTTATCAATCGCTACCTTCTATATTACATCCTGGTAGGAGTGAGGCACAATAGAATATCCATCAAATAAGATAATCTTATCTTGCACATAAGAAAATAATTTGATGTTACGTTGGTATTGTAGCTTCTCCTCCTGAATAATTCTACTATCTTATGTATAGCCTGAAAGTTTAAAGGGTTTTTGTTTTTCTTCTGTTTTTAACTGTCTTCACCCATTTCAACCCAGCTTTTATTCCTTTAATGCCTATAAAAGCAGGCAAAGGCAGTAGCATGAAAACAGTTTTGAATCAAAGTCAGACCTCTGGTTGGGTGGGGCTCCACCATCAGTGAGCTGTGTGACCTTTGGCAAATTTCTAAGGTCCATGGTTTCCTCAAGGTTAAAATTCAGGCTAACCATCTCTTTTAAAATTAACGTACTTTGCAGCTAACCCATAGGCTGTAGACAGAACAAACTGTAGAAGCTCTCTCCCTTTCACGGCTTTGATTCGATGCCAAATATAGAAATTACGTGGGAGGAGAGCAGTTTTCAGGTTTTAATGATAAACCTGTGTGTGTACATGAACCATAACAGTGACATTCTTTAGCAGAGTGTATTATTCCAATAAAATGAATAAAGAGTGGGGCAAAGATCTTTTAGTTTAAAAACATACTTTAAAAAACTTTAGTTGACATGTAGTTAATTTTTATTTCATAGTTTATGTTTTTATTCTAATTGCAAAAAAAATTTAACTAAATATTTACTTTACCCATCCTTTAAATAGATTCTACCAAAAGTCGATTAATCGAAACCAGTAGTTTTTAACATTAGACTCACCAGCCTTTAAAAATTTCTGTGTCCGGACTCTGCCCAGATCAATTGTATCTTAAACTCCAGGGGTGGGAAGCAAGCAACAGGATGATTCTAAAACCTCCCTCCTCCCAAAGCCTGATCCACGTTTCCAAAGCACGGCCAATGTTGAGAACAAATGATCTAAATATTGCACATTTTCTTTGAAAATAACTATAAAATAAAGCTTTCTTAGATCTTCACATAAAAGAAAGCAGCATAATACATCCAACAGGAATGGAGCTAGTTTTGCCGTAGGCAATTGCCAAAATGTCACATCATCCATGAGACAGGAAGAAATAATTACTCGCCTTTTTAAAACTCCAATTAATTTTCCCATTTTACCATAACATAAAAGAATCACTAAAATAGTAGCTAACATTATAAATTCATATTGGTAAAGTTAGACGGCAATTCCGATTCCTTTCCCCAGGAAGCAAGTGCTGCTGTCCCACCTGCCTCTGTTCAAGGCTATGACTAGCCTGGAGCGCTGCCCTGTACCAGACGCTCCACATAGCCATGCACCTCGCCCGCAAGATGCTCCTGAATCCCATGTGCTTTGTGGGGCCTTAACAACCTCAGCAAGAAGTAGGTCTTCCTCCTCTAAGCTTATAAAGCATTTACTCCCTGCAGAATTCATTTGGCATTTCTTAAATACCACCTTGCAACCTTAGCTGTGTGAATGCCCATCTGTGTGAATATGTAAGGGAAACTGGAACAGAAGCTCTCATTAGACACTTTTGTGTTGGCTCTCTTCTAGTACATGTTCACAATCCCTATTTCAATTCATAAAAATGCAAAAAAAAACCCTGAAACTCAAGTTTTTTCAGATTCATTTATTACCAAAAACTGACGTGAAGTCACATGAGACAAATTATAGTCTTTACATTTGACATAAACATACATACATATTGCAATAGAACTATTAATACCTTTGGTCAGGGACTACTGTCCTATATACATATAAATACAGTGTATGCTATCTGTGCCTTATTGTATATCCCAAATCCTATAATTTCTGATTTGCAAAATACAATCAGCCCCAAATATTTTGAACAAAAGATCATGGATCTATAGTTGATTCAGAGTCAGTAAAATCAATGTGAGCTCCTCTAAGGCTTGAGCTAAGTGAAGCAAGTCAGTTTTCAACATTTGATTTCTAAGAATCACCTCAACGTAGAATGAATTTCAACATCACTCTTAGTACCTTGTGCAAGGTTTGTCAAGGAGTCTGTTATCAGCAGGGATCTGTCACCTGTGGGATATGTTGTCTTGAGTAATAATCTAAAATAATATGTATATTCATCTCATATTTGTTTCTTCCAGGCATAATAATCACAGTTGATTTAAAGGTAAAAGTATTTCCACAGCTCCTGTGTGTGTCTCTATATCAGTCTGTTCTCACCCTGATAATAAAGACATAACTGAGACCGGGTAATTAATAAGGGAAAGAGGTTTCATTAACTCACAGTTCCACAGAGCCATAGGCCTCAGGAAACTTACAAGCATGGCAGAAGGGGAAGCAAACACATTCTTCTTCACATGGCAACAGGAAGAAGAAATGCCAGCACAAGAGGGGAAAGCCCTTTATAAAGCCATCAGATCTTATGAGAACTCATTCACTTTCACAAGAACAGCAGTGTGGGGGTAATCACCCTCATGATTCATTTATCTCCCATTGGGTCCCTCCCATGACAAGTGAGAATTATGGGAACTACAATTTAAGATGAGATTTGGGTGGGGACACAGCCATACTGTTTCAGTCTCTATCAGAAAATTTCCTCATTCTGTAATTGTCTACATTGTCTAATTACCTAACATAGGCTACAACCTGACTCTTGATGGTGCCAGCACTTTGCATGCAATAGACATGTAGTGTAAATTTCATGCCTTTTTATGAATGAATGAATGAATGAATGAATGAATAAAATATTCACATTATGAGCAAAGAAATACAGTAACCAAGAGTTTTCTTGTTTCTTCTAGATTGTGTCATTTACAGCGTAGGCAGCTAGGTCCTGTGCCAGTCAATATAAATAAGTCAGTACATGACAAGATCCTGGTGGCTGAACTGCAGAAGGGTAACATCTCAAAGTGTACATATATATCGCAGTCCCTCTCCTTCTTTTGGATTCAACTAAATATATTAAAAGCCATTATTCTCTCAAACTTCTATTTTCTGGAGTGGCCTATTTCTATAAGTTGCAGAGAGTGCACACCCTCTTGGAAAATTGACTTTCAGACAGGAAGCCATTTACTCTGACTTGCTCATCATGGCATCCAGACACTCACTCCAGCTTTTGGCGTGGCCCCAACCATCCTAGATTTCCTGGGACTGAGACGGTTTCCCTGGACCTGTGGATTTTGGGGCTACAACAGGGAGAGTCCTAGGCAAACTGAAATTGGTCACTCCAGCTTCTGAGGACAGACTGGATTTAACGTCCTCCAGGGAAATTAGTAAAGACTTTGGGAACAACTGTTCCAGAGACAAAAGCAGGTGTTTTATCCAAGAGGACAAGATCCACGGACAGATCTCAAAGCTCTGTCAGACCACCAGGTGGGCATCTTTAGCTGGAAAGGAGGGTGACAACACCAGCAGTGAGATAGATTCCTACCTGCCTGTCCCTGTCTGCCTTCTAGGTCCTTTTAGTTTGTCAAGGAGTCACAGGGTTCTCTGCCATTCAAGCCGACAACGCTACACTCCTCTCTCTCTCTCCCCTACTGCCCGCCAACCTGTTTAACACACACATACAAACACACACATACACTTTCTCTCTCTCTCTCTAAGTCCCCCATCATACTCCCTCCCTAGACCCGGGCTCTTTATTTTCTTCCTTTCTCCTTTTCTCCCCTTTTCTCTCCCTTTTCACTCATGCTTAATGCTTTCTAGGCTTTAGGATAGTGAAGTTTAACTCATTGTCACAAGGGATGTGGGGGTTTTCAATATAGAGAAATAGAGCTAGAATTTATCCATTTTAAAGCATGTAGTTTTTTTCACCTAAGGCATTCTCACCCACAACAATTATTCTTCCCAGTTTGTGATATCATGCAATTTATTATGTCTGTTCTGTGTGTTTTCTTAAGTTACTCAGAGATCTTGTCTGGTCAATAAGGCAGCTTGAAGCCCAGGGAGATGAACCCAGTTGTGTAGAGTCCCTTGATTAATAAGTAGCAGAGGAAGTGGCAAAGACCAGATCTCTGGACTCTAAGACCAGCCCCATATTTCAATGTCAACTCATTTCCAATAACGCCTGCAGAGCAATAGGCCAAATAAACAAACAGATTCATTCTACAGTCAAAACACATTTCCTAAGCTTCCACATCTGCTCTCAGTGGGGATTATTTGAAAATGTGCTTTTTTTTTTCTAAAAAACACTTTTTCTGATTTCCAATCCCTATGACAAACTGCCTTTCTTTTTTTTCTACCCTAAATCAAATTAATGATAGTAGTATTTCTTCAGCAAGTATCCCTGTTTTTTTTGCAAATGCTACCAAGAGTAACGTTAGATTAGATCATTCAGTGAGTGGCTTAAGAGGCAGCTGTCAGTGTAGTTCTACAGCTCTGTCTGCAAATAGTTCCAGTCTCCTGTGCGGGGAAGCACCTCACCTCCATGCCCACCACAAAGTTAGGCCTCGTACTTGGATTTCTTTTGCATCTCTGTCAGAGGCTTGGGCCTCTTGTGTAGATAGCAGTTGCTCAATGAACGTGTGATAAATACAGGAAGAAAAGTACTAGTGACTTTTAATATCAACTTGGGGGAATTTTCATGTTTTGATAAATATGATAGCTAAATATTAAATCTTTGATAGTTTCATTAACCTTATTTTACAGGTTTAAAAAACAAGTTAGATACTCCTAATAGGTGATAGATTAAATACATCATAGTCACCTATACTCTGAAAGACAGGCAGCAATGAAAAAAAAAAAAAAGATATGTTTTAGAAAAGTATTTAGGGACCTGGAGAAATGTTCAGAATAGGATGTAAACTAAAAGATATGATTTATATGTATAATATAAACAAAATCACTTACACACACATGGCTGCAAAACTTTATATAACTATAACCACTACTATTACTATATGTATATGTGTAAAGCTTTATAGACTAGAAGGCTATAGATAAAAATCTTAGCAATAGTTGTTTCTGAGTTGTGGAATATGGGTGATCTGCTTTGTACTCCCTGATATATACTCTCTGATGCAGACGGAAAACGTTTTTATTTTACCATTTATATATAGGCCACATATTATGCTAACTTGTTTTAGTACAACGTCTAAAAAACACTGCTTAGGGAACTTGTGATGCCACAACCCAGTCTTAAATCTCAGAAGATTTTATTTGCAGTGATTTATTATTAATTTATTGTAGACTTGAAGGAAAACTGGTTGGAATAAGGCTGGCCCAGTCAGAATATAATGGAAAAGTACCAGCTTCCCCAATTTCTCTAAAGGATCCGGAGAAAAGCAGTTTTCCCACTGTTATCACAGATTCAAATATGGCTCTAATTATTTAGATAAAATGAAGGATACGTCTGGATGTAAATTCTGCTACCTACCATCATGAGATAGAAAAATCTACATGCTATTTATTCTATACCACAAAGGAAATTAAAAAGCACTATAATATATCCAATGTTTCAAAATACATGCCATTTCACATTTCCTGAGAATAAACAAAGATGAGGATGACTTAAGGGAACCGTCCAGTCCAATTCAATTATGTACCAACATTCTAAGTATAATCAGCCTATTAACAGAAGTTGCTTCTTTACTCACAATGCCTTCATATATCATCAGTCTTCATTAAGAGAGTATTCATAGATCATTGATTTTCATTAATATAGAATAATTCCCTCTAGTTTCAGTCACTTGATTAGGTTCTAAATATCTTAAGTATGCCTGTTTTCTGCAGAATTTTCGTCTTTGAAACTAAGTCATTAAATAGAATTTTAGAGGCGATAAAAGTCCTTTTATGACTTTCTTGTGTTGCTTGGCAAAAGAATCCAAAGGCTGTAATATTCTACGTTCTTTGCCTTGAAATGAAGAGGCCATAATCTAAGGTCCGGGAGGGCAAGGATTTTTATCCTTTGTTTACTGACAGATTCCAGGTACCCAGAACTGTGCTTGGCACATAATAGGTGTGAAATAAACCCTTCTTGAATGAGGGGAGCAGCTTATTCTCCATAGAGTCATTTACATAAGAGAAGGAATCACTTCTCTTATGTAAACTGCTGTGCTTGAGGACATCCTGCAGGTGTGACGATGAATGCCGCAATCAATGATAGCATCCACTCTGTCCAGACAGATCTGAAAAGCGGTTGTTGCCCTGTAGCATATTCATGGTATTAAATCTTCAAACCCTACTCAATTAAGGTGACACACTCCCTGAGTTCAGTATCAACGTCTCCAGTTATGGCCACAGTCCTCAAACTCTGTGCAGACGTGTCCTACGATGCACAGTGAACAAACTCATAGGAAATCTGTAAGATATTTTGACATTTTTGGGGAAAGTCTAGTAACATCTGTTGGTCACCACAAGGACCATTAACTCAAGGTAGTTCACAGTTTCAACCTAGAGGCTACATTCCTTGTAATTATTTCCCTTTCTGTGAAGCTGGGTTTTGGATACTGCGGTGTATGACCAGTCAATCAAATCATTCAGTGAGGAAGAAGAAACAAAAGTGGCAAGGTCCAATTTGGTTTTAAAGTTATGCAGTGCCTACCAGGCAAATGCATTCATTAGTGTAGTTATTTAAGAAGGAAGAGAAAATATTAAGATTTTTTTTTCAATTTATGTGTATAATTATTTTAGACCAGGCACAGTGGTACACGTCTGTAATTCCAGCACTTTAGGGAGTTGAGATGGGTGGATAACTAGAACCCAGGAGTTCAAGACCAACCTATGTAACATGGTAAAACCCAGTCTCTACAAAAAATATGAAAATCAGCCAGGCGTGGTGGCACATGCCTGTAGTCCCAGCTACACAGGGTGGAGCTGAGATGGGAGGATTGCTTGAGCCCATGAGGTCAAGGCTGCAATGAGCCATATGTGTGCCACTGCACTCCAGCCTAGACACCAGAGGATATCCTGTCCCAAAAACAAACAAACAAAAAAATTCAGATTGTAAGGTTATTGCCGAGTTTAAAATGAGGAAACTGAGGCCAGCATGAGACAAATTAAATTCCAGTTTATTTAGCTCCCGGGCGAGGTTCTGTGGTCCCAGGGGAGGGAGAGAGAAAGGGAGAGAGAAAGAGAGAAAGGGGCCAGAGGAGTCGCGCCCGGCCGTTCTGGGTGTGGGGTTTTATAGGGGGTGAGGGCAATAGATTGGTCAGTGGGGAAACAAAGCATGGGTAACTGCATTGGTCATAGAGAGACTGGACCTGGACTTGGCAGGCTGCCATTGGTCAGGCTCTCGGCGGGATTTTTGAATTTTGGGCTGAGAGCATGATTTAGTGCTCAGGGTGGGGCTAGGGGTGGAATGCAGGAGTGGGTGTGGGGAGCCCGCATGGAGAAGGCAGGCGCTGAGT
>CAUYLG010076273.1:0-16471 GCA_963573385.1 Cacajao melanocephalus
CCCCCCATTACTTCGTACAACATTCGTTCCCTGCTTTTTTTTTTTTTTTTTTTTTTTTGAGATGGAGTCTTGCTCTGTTGCCTAGGCTGGAATACAGTGGCATGATCTCAGATCACTGCAACCTCCACCTCCCAGGTTAAAGCGATTCTCCTGACTCAGCCTCCCAACTAGCTGGGACTACAGGAGCATGCCACCACGCATGGCTAATTTTTGTATTTTTAGTAGAGATGGGGGTTTCACCATGTTGGCCAGGCTGGTCTTGAACTCCTGACCTCAAGCAATCCACACGCCTCAGCCTCCCAAAGTGCTGGGATTACAGGTGTGAGCTACCACGCCCGGCCTCTTTTACTGCTTTTGTCCATCAAGTGTCAATGGTTGAGTCTTCCAAGTAGCTCAGGGTTCAGAAACTTGGGATTGAATTAGGAAATTGAAGTCATCAAAAAGTTCTTTAACTGAACCAAAACTAAGAAAGAAACTTTGTGGTTTCTTTTAATTATTTTAAAAATTGTAACAAATGCATATGGCAAAACACTCAATATCAAGAGAGTATACAGTGAAAGGTGAGTCTCCCTTTCACCACTGTTTCTCCATCTCCCAGACTCTGTCCTTGAGGAAACCATTGTTATTGGTTTCCTGAGCAGTCCTCAGAGAAAATCTATGCATTTTCAGGTGCTGAGCTTGCAACGTATCATATACCACCAGAAAGGCAAAAAATCAAGTATTAGCACTGACTTTTTAGGTAATCAGGATCACAACTGTTTGCCTAAAGTTGTGACAACCTTTCTCAATCATGAAAATATATCATAATTTTAAAAACAAATTAATTTTATTGTGAGGATTTTGAGGGATTTAGAGATGCCTACTTTAAAATATTTGGGAATCAATTCAGTGGCTACAGGGAAGCAGGGAGGAAGGAAGGCAGTGGAGTGGAACATTCTTTGGCAAATAATTTTATTTAAGAGTAAAATCTCCAGAACTTTGTCTAGTCCAGTGGTTTCACTTGGATTTTCTTTGAAGATTGCCAGGACTACTTCTAAGCAATGGCATGAAGTAGGCAAATCACTATTTAATAATCAGAGGACTTATAGTTCCATCTCCACAATTTATTAGCTTTGTGGCTTTGGGCAATTTATTTCTCTTTTCAGGGTGTCAGTGTCAATAAAATGAGGACCATAGTACATATCTCATAGAATTGCACTGTGAATTATCGCACAACAAATGTAGCTGTTATTATTCTTCCTTCCATATCCTCTGTGTTTAGGGAATAGTTGAGGTATGTTAAATATATTTGTTTATCATTTGCTTGTCACTTGTGTATGAAATCATAAATATAAAAGCGTTTTGAAACTATAAAAGATATTTTTATTTATCTGACTTTAGTACACCTGTAATATTTTCTGATGTAATGTTCTGATTTTAAATCATGATGATGATGATTATTCCTGAAAAGATAGCCATTTTTAGTTCTCTTCTTCTTTATCACCCACCTAATATAATTGATTACATTCTTAATTCCAGATAGATGCAATAGAGATACATGTTTCAAATCATGGCATACAGAGCTCCTGTTAGTGGGGAGGCAGAGCAGTTAGGGAAGCCTCTCAGGCTCTCCTGGGCCCCAGAGTTACTTGGATATGTCACTCAATACGGGATTCTCTTGTAAAATACTTAGATAATATTCAGTTTGCCTTTGCTCTGAACACTAACATGATCATCTATTCCTGTTACTGTAATTTTAATTATAATATATTTATGTATTTTTCCAGGCCTCTAACCCTGGGCAATTTGAAAATGACAGTGATGCATTGTGGCAGCGAGGACAAGTTCCAGAATCTGTTGTCTGTCATGGTCGAGTAGGAATCAACACAGATGCGCCGGACGAAGCCCTGGTTGTCTGTGGCAACGTGAAAGTGATGGGGACCATCATGCATCCCTCTGACAGCCGGGCAAAGCAGAATATCCAGGAGGTGAGCACAGAGTCAGGCCCTGGGCCCCTCCTCTGACACCCCAGTCAGGTGTGCTGGGTGCCCCTGGCCTCTGCCACATCTTGCACCACGTGTCTTTACATGTCACCCACTGGTGTGAGATGAACACACTGCTTAAGCGTGATGACTGAGCTGCTGGGCATCTCTGCTGAAATTGTAAAGCAGTTCCTACCTGAGAGAATGGATTTACCTGACAGGAGCAGTGAGCAAGGACAACATGTCATTGGCTTCACAAGCAGCAAGTCTGAGTTATTTTCCACAGGCCATTGCCCTTCCTTCCACACTTTGTCTGCTTCCAGAGCTTGCCTTTTCCTTTCCATCTCCCCACTCATCTTCCAAGCACTGTCTCAGTCCAGTTCCTGATCATGTTTTTCTTGGACATCTCTAGCCTCTTCCTCTTAGGTCCCTGGCACCCGTCCTCCTGGCCATTATCTTCCCCAGGCATCATCTTTCTCTGAGGAACTCTTGAGAAGTTTCTCCTCCTTACTCCTTATTTGGTCAGTTCATCACCAAGAGTTCTGGGCGAAGACCTTTTCCCTCTGTGGAGAGAAAACCAGAAAAAAGGCCTAGACATCAGGAGAGGGCTCTTCCTCTTTGGGCTCTCCCCAGCATTGCGACCCTCAATAAAATGCTTAATCTCCCTGAACTCAGCGTCTTCATCTATAAGATAAAAATGGTGCCTGCCTGCCTGACACCCTTGGCTCTTTTTACTTTTTTAACCAGTTGAACTGAATCACCCTTGGAAAGCTACAACTCTATGTACACCATAGAGATGAGCATTAAGATTCTAATCCATTAGCCAGCTATTGACACCTCATTCCAACTCTTCTGCCATTTGATGATTTCCCATTCGTTGCTTCTGCCACTTCCCCATCATCTCACTCGTACTTCTTCTCTCGACAGCATTTGTGAGGCAGTGTTCTAGAAGTTCCTTTTCCCTCCCTTCCTTATTCCTTTTAAGCTAATAGGAGTCCTAATCTGTTCACCGTTAGCCCTTCTTCCAGACTGCATTCCTTTCTCAGTGCAAATCTGCACTGGTTTTTCTAAACTAGCCGAAGAACGTCCTCCTTTCCTTAGAGGATTCCAAAGAATGGTTGTAATTGTAGACTTTTATACTGATTGTGAAGCTGCGGTTCATGATAGAAGACCTGTGACCTACTAGCCAGATGGGAATGCAGAGATAGAGAGTTCTCACATGCATTTCCAGATATCGGTCCTAGATATTGTGCCTTTGAACTTTAGAGAGAGATCATCTGTCTGCATTTCAGACCACACCAACTAAAATGTATCCTTGCAATTGGCTATACAGTTCACTACCAAGTCTTAATAAAATGTAAATTGAATATAACAAATGAGAAAAGTCCTGTACAACCTTTTCTGCTACCACCAGGCTAAACACAAAACTTCGTTTACCAAACGTGTTCAAATATTGCTCCTTGGTTTGAAGGAAATATAGTGTCTTAAAATAACAAGCTTCCGGAAAACTTCTCACATCCCTTCTAAAAAGCCTTCTCTGTATAGATGAAATGTCACTTCAATCCAGGCTCTAAATGTGGAATTTCTGTATCCCCTTCCTGTTCACAGCAGCATAATAGAATAAAAAAAAAATCCTGGTCCATGGTTAGAAGACTGAGTTTAGTCCTGACTCTGGCAACCACCAGCCCAGGAACTTTGGCCCAGAGGCGATCTATGACTC
Organism: Cacajao melanocephalus; assembly: GCA_963573385.1. Taxonomy (NCBI): domain Eukaryota; kingdom Metazoa; phylum Chordata; class Mammalia; order Primates; family Pitheciidae; genus Cacajao; species Cacajao melanocephalus. The sequence goes on from CAUYLG010076273.1 coordinate 3,682, forward strand.
TGTTTTGCTCTCCGTGAACATGGAATGCTCTTATTTGTTTTGCCCAGGTTAAGAGATTTTTCTAAGCTCATATATGTAAAGTATTTTTTTAGCTAGACAAGTCTAAGTAAATAGATATTTTCTATTTATACAAAATGAAAATTACACGTAATTTATTTATTAAATTATTTCATACTAATTGATTTGTTTTAATAGATCTATGCACATTTTTGAGACATATATTCCTAGAAGTCTTGTCTGTCCCAATCCACTATTTATTACTGAGATGAGGGAGATGATGGTAATGTTGATTTGTGAATTTCATCTTCACCTCTTTCTGTCTTCGTTTTTGCAACTTTTAAAAAGAGAGCCTTTCTTTCAAATACTCTGGGAATCTGACCCTTGGTCGATTTGATGGCACACATTGGATTGGAAGCAATTTCTTATTCTTTTTTTTTGAGATGGAATCTTGTTCTGTTGCCCAGGCTGGAGTGCAGTGATGCGATCTTGGCTCACTGCAACGTCCACCTCCCAGGTTCAAGTGATTTTTCTGCCTCAGCCTCCCAAGTAGCTGGGACTAAGGCATGTGCCACCATGCCTGGCTAATTTTTTTATATTTTTAGTAGAGATGGGATTTCACCATATTGGTCAGGCTGGTCTCGAACTCCTGACTCGTGATCCACCCATCTTGGCCTCCCAAAGTGCTGGGATTACAGGCATGAGCCACCATGCCCAGCTGCAATTTCTTATTCTTTGAGTGCATGCTAACCAGAGCTGGCTTCTGGTTGGATGAGCTGCTACAAAATATAGCGGTCAAATATATTGCCTAATACTACAATTGGGGAAAATGGATATAGGTTGCTGCTTTGCCCTGGCTATGTGTTTCCTCACTCAGGAAACACAGATTGCTTTGTAGATATTAAGCACATGATTATCTACAAAGTCCTGGTGGGGGAGATCTTTGATGCTCAGAGGGACACAGATCCAAGATATGGAGATGATGATGCAGATATGACTGAAACCTCTGCAACTGAGGTCCTGGGCAGAGGAGCAGCTTAACTTTCCCAGCCAATGGCATCATGTCTACTGATGTGACTGCAGACTGTGGGAGGAAATGCAGCTCCAACAGTGGAAACTGAGTAAAACTAGGGGGGAAAGGAACACCGACCAATGGCCAAAAACATGAGGAAGTTGAGAGTTGAATGCATCAGTCAAATTCTGCGGTGAAGACTGAAAAAAGAGAGCAAGATATTTAAAAATTCCAGCCAGAAAAGAAAATCAGTGAAGATGAAATGCTCAACGGTTGTTTTGATTTTCTCCTAACCGCACCACCGTGTGCTAGTGGAAGACAAAAGTAGACATGAGAAAAGCTCAAGAAAGTCAAACATGCAAAGTCTCCCTCAGGGCCAGGAGCCAAATGCAGAAGTTCCTCTGCTCAAGGTGAGCAGGTGTCATTTAAGCTGCTCCTATTCCAGACTGTGCCTGGGCTATGGGCCATCACCAGATAACAGATAGCCTTCCCTGGGCAAACTGAGTCCCACGGGCTGGAAGGTGTTCTCTGTGATGCAATTCTTGAGCTAGTGGTATATTATAGAAACCTTGGATGTGAGGCAGCATGATGCTGATGGCAGTTTGCATTAATGGTCAAAACTTTCAATAACTGCTGTGGGCAAGGTCAAAGCAGACACCCGAATCGAGTTTTCAGTTTCTTACTCAACAGGCATTGAAGAACAAGGAACAGCAGTAAGCGCTGGCCTATGTAGGGTCCCAGGGGAGGATTCAGAGAAGGCACAGCCTTTGCCTCAAGTGTTTTCCCTGGTCCATGTGTGCACATAGGGATCACTCAGTACAGGCTGCTGTTTATATTTGGCTTTGAGAAGTCTACAAATCCAGAAATTGGAAGAGCAGTTTGTTTGAGAAATTTTGTGATATAAAATGTTTAGGTCTCTAAGTTAACCCTCAACATTTTTCTTGGCCGAAAATCTGTCTAGAGGCTGGTAGTAGTACTAGAGGACGTAATGCTATGTCTAGCAGTATGTCTTGGGGGAAAATGCATTCAGGGATCCAGTTTAGAAACCAGGGACCATTTCCCTCTCTGTAGCCTGGACAACCTGCCTGAGGGCACCTTCTCCTCTGCTTTTCATCTACAGCAAAGGAACCGACACTGCCTCTGCTTCCTTCTTTAGTGGGGGCCCTGTAGGTGGGGCAGGAACCAAGAGGGTATAGGAAGTGGGCATAGGACTGCCAGGGACCTATGTATTTTTTTTTATTTTAGGTAGAGATGGGATTTCACCATATTGGTCAGGCTGGTCTCGAACTCCTGACTCGTGATCCACCTGCCTCGGCCTCCCAAAGTGCTGGGATTACAGTCATGAGCCACCATGCCTGGCCACAATTTCTTATTCTTTAAGAGTGCATGCTAACCAGAGCTGGCTGAGGGACTGGGTAGGGCCTAGGCAGTGCAAGGCCAGTCCAGGCTGGCTCCCGATTGACCCTCTCACTTCAATTCTGTTCGTGTCAGAGATCGTCCTGCCATTTCAATACCTTCATTCTTTTATTTCTTCTTTTTTCCATCAAAAATTTGGGGTGCCTATTACATGTCAGATACTTTGCTCAGTTCTGTGCAGGTCCTGAGATGAGTAAGACCCAAGAATGACTTTTACTAAAATTTAAGCTCCAAATAAGAAACACTCATTGAATCTCCAGGGCTTAGGAGAGCATCTGGCATGCAATAGCTACTCAATAAATATTTGGTGACTGAGTGAAGGTACTCACAGTGATAGATACATGAACAGGGCAAAATGAGATTGTAACTGTTCCTTCCCAGTATGACTTGCAAGGCCCTCCCTGCTCTGGCCTTAACCATTCTACTCCAGTAATGCCAAACTCTGCCTTGGTTGTGCAGATATCATTCAGGGCATTTGCTGCCTCGGGCCTTGGTTCATGGTGTTCTCTCTGCTTAGTATTCATGCCTTAGTCTCATCCTTTCTCCCTCCCTTCTTACCTTACATCTTTCCCTAACTCTTATCTTAAGGCTAGTAATGTACTTAACGATTCATTAGTTGAGCACCTACAACATGCAAGGAATTATACTAGAAACTGGTGACGTGGTGATGAACCATGACTTGAAACATGTCCTCATGCTCACAGGGTATATGTTATGTAGGGGAAGACGAAGAATGAAGTTGTCACAATTAGTTGTCTTGTGGTAATTGTGACACATGCTATGAAGGAGAACAGGTGCTATGAGCACAGAAAGCAGAGGAACCTTGCCTAGACTTAGAGTTCAAGAGATCCTTCTCTGAGGAACAATGCTTACATTGGAGAAGGAGAAGGTAGGGGAGTGGGAAGGAAACTTTTGCGTCTGGGAAAACGGCACGAGCAAAGGCTTGGAAGTGAAAGGAGCAGAGTTTGTCTGAGGAACTGGAATAAGCCAAGATCTTGCTTGGGCTTCATCCTCTCTAGGAATCCTTCATTTATATTTCCCTAAGAATATTTTAGGCACCTTTCCTCAGAGCTGTAATGATTCTCTGTGTGTAATTCCACCATTGCCCCATGTTTCTCACATTGTAATAAAATCATATATGATTATATATATATATATATATATATATATATATACACCAGGTGTTTCTTCCTGTCTAGACCATAAGCTTTTAAAAGGCAATTTTTAAAAAACTTTTAAGTTCAGGGGTACAAGTGCAGGCTTGTTACAAAGGTAAACTTGTGTCATTGGGGTTTGTTGTACAGATTGTTTCATCACCCAGATATTAAGCCTAGTATTCATTAGTTATTTTCCTGATCCTCTCCCTCCTCCCGCCCTCCGCCCTCCACCTTCCAGAAGGCCCCAGTGTGTGCTGCTCCCCTCTCTGTGTCCATGTGTTCTCCTCATTTAGCTCTCACTTATAAGTGAGAACATGCAGTATTTGGTTTTCTGTTCCTGTGTTAGTTTGCTAAGGTTAATGGCCTCCAGCTCAAGGCAATTACTTTTTAAGTCCCAACACTTAGCAGTGCATGATATGTTGAAGGTGATTGGTAAATGTTAGTTGAATAAAACGAAGAATGAATGATGGCAGGAAGCTCAGAATTATGCTCTGGAATAGCTTCCTGAAGTAAAGCTCATCCATTTAGCCACCATCTTTCACAACCAGCCCAACTAGTGAAGGGCTGAGAATCCTAAACGATGGTGGAGGGGCTCAAGGGAGGAGCTGAGGACCATGACAACGGTTTTCTTAAAACAACAACAACAAAAAGCATTTTTGGTTCCTCTATCACATGGATGAATGCCCAGGAAGTTTATTTTTAACTGCCATGACACCACTGGTTTCACAATTCTGTTATGGTTCAAAAGAAAATTTAGGGTACCCACAAAGGGCTGCCAACTTTTTACTTGTCAGATAAAGACATTAAAAAAATAGATTCTGCTGTTACCATCAATTCATTTATAAAATCTCTCAATTTAAAGAGGAGTCCTTTGGATCAAGCACATTTAGCTTTAGGGAAAGTTCACTGTGCTGTCTTGATTGTTATCATTTTGCTGGAACCCCGTAGTGACAACTGGGACAGCCTTTAACTATGTAAGAGCAGTGACTGCAGGTAGAAGATACCCGGCTGACTGGGGTGGTGTGAGGGAGGGGTGTCCAGGAGAAGGGGGATGGCTGTGTCCTGAAGGGCCAGCAGTTGGGTAATCCTGGCTTGCAATCCACTTGAAGAAATCATCTCCAGCAAAATGTCCAAAAGCAATTCAGTGATGTCTCTGGGTCACTCTGGGCATGAATTTGAATAGCAAATATCTATGCTAGTAAAATCTGCTCTTCTTTAATTAAATTAGGTTGACACAACTGAACAGCTGAAAAGAATAGCCCAAATGAGAATTGTTGAATATGACTACAAACCTGAGTTTGCATCTGCAATGGGAATAAACACTGCCCATCAGACAGGTACACACACAAATTCCCCTTTTAATTTTGTATTGTCAACTGTTAAAATTTTAATTTCCTTTTTATTTTGAGGTTCTGTGCTATGGCATCTGACAACACTATGTCACTCTAACCTGTGCTCTGTGAAACTCATAGTCACTAGAACAGGAAAGGTTAAAGAACTTCTGTGTCATTTTTATTCAACACCCCCACTCCTCCACCCCAAGTTACTGTACTGGTGGAGTGAGTTGAATATATAGTTTTTTTCACTGGAGTCCTCTTGCTCATGGGCTGAGGGTTCAGGGGCAGATGGCAGCTCAACCTATATGAGGACCGGCATTGGGCAGTGGGGAGATGGAGGGAGAATGTGGCAGGGTAAGTGGATCTAGATAAGAGAAGGGGTAAGCAAAGTGATATTTATACTCCAATCCAAGAAACCTAAAGAAGAAAGAAGTATTTTGGGGGCAAAGGCTTTGTACGGGAAAAGAAAGATCAAGCTAATGCCCCGCCTTTGCTTGCACGGACAGGGATTTTAAGGCACTTACCTCCCGCTTTCCAACATTTGGCCCAGAGTCTCCAAAAGAAAAGGGAAAAAAAAGCAGAGAAAACAACACTCCCACTTTTAATTCTATAATGGTTCTTGGCTCAAAATTCCTTCTTTGCCACAAATGTATTGTAGATCAAAGCAAAAGCTTAGTGAGGATTTTCTCCGGAAAGGTCTTTCTTTGAAGATTAAACCTGTTGGAATGTTTTGTTACAGGAATGATTGCCCAGGAGGTGCAAGAAATCCTGCCCGGAGCAGTAAGAGAGGTTGGTGATGTCACCTGCGACAATGGAGAGACCTTGGAGAACTTCCTCATGGTTGATAAGGTAATCATTGAAAAGATATCGGCTGCTATAGCTATCGCTCTAGGGATAAACCCCCTTCTGTGGTAGTACAGTGGGCTGAAACATCCAATCGGGAAGTGGGACATGAAAAGAATTCTTCACTGAGTTGTGGAGTGAGTTGGTATCAGCTATCTTATAACCGATGCTCAGTTTGATCATAAGCACCAAAAAGAAGTTCCGTATGATAAAAAGAAAAATGCACATGCAATAGTAAGGATTCCAGTTCAGCAGGTCTTATTGTTGGAGAAAAGCTGGAACTAGGAAAGTATACTTAGCATGAATACACTTGAAACAAGGGCCAAACATCATGATAAATACCGAGAAAAAGTTTTAGTTAGACTTCATCTTTTAAAATGGTAATAAACTTATGAAAATGCATTATATTTTATGTAATGCAACTTAAATTATAATGACACAATGTGCTTCTTCTTAGAATGATTAAAGATTAGTGAAGTGTTGAATTTTTTTCAGCATAGTTTTTTTTAAAAATAAAATTGTGTTTGACTTTTACAGTATAATCATAAAGTGGGTCATTTTTACAAAGATATTCATGGGCCTGATCATTTTTTCCCAAGGGCCTCTCTTAATTCTTTGATATTCAAATCGTTCTCTTTTGAAGGAATGCCATCATGCCGTAGATTAGCTCCTCTTCATTTAGTAATGGGTTTAAATCTGCCAATTTCTTGTTTGTCTATGCTATGTGTATGATTTGAGGAGTTCCCTAATACCATGTCTATTGATTCTATGAAATCTTGCATTTTTTGCAAGGTTTGCAAATGCACTCTGATGCTATTTGTTTTATGCTGCATTATCATATTTGATGCTGAGAGAAAGTACCAATTGATATATGAGTTTTGTAGTCATGGGGAGAGATGCTTGAGTGGAGACTAATTTATAATTTGTTAGTTAATGGAAGCAATGCTCCCTGAATTTCAAAGTGCATATGCATCACTGGGAATCTTGTTAAAATGCAGATTCTGATTCTGCAAGAATGGGGTGAGGCCAGAGAGCCTGCTGGTCCAACCAGCCTCCAGGTGATGCCAATCTTGCCAGCCTTGCTGGTCAGAAGCCACATTTGGAACAGCAAAGCAGAGGATACTTTTTCATGTTAGGCCCCACCACCATCTGTCACCTACCAGCTCCTGTACCACAAACAGGGTGGTTTCATAACAAAATTGCTGGATCATATGGCAACTTAGATGACAGGGTCTGGGAGGCCTGCTCAGCCCAGGGCTGCAAGAGCAGAGTGTCAGAACTGGAGTGATTGACCTACCACCTCCTGCTTCCCAAGAACATATCTTCAATAGAAGCAATTCTTCAGTCTCTCTCCCTGACCTAGGCTGTCATTTCACTTGAGAGCTATATCATGAAACACTTATTTATATATTTATTTCCCAGGTTTTTTTTTTATTGTGGTAAAATACACAAAACATAACATGTATTATCTTAACCATTTTAAAGCATACGGGCCATTGATATTTGATACGTTCCTCATGTTGTACAGCCATCACCACCATCCATCTCCAGAACTCTTTTTCATTTTGTAAAACAAAAACGCTGTACCTGTTAAACCATAACTCACCATTATCCACTTTCCCTAATCCCGGGCAACCACAATTCTATTGTCTGTTTCTATGATTTTTGACTACATATAAGCAGAATTATAGAGCATTAGAGCATTTTTTTGTTTTGTGGCTGGCTTATTTCACTTAGCTTAATGTCCTCGAGGTTCATCTATGTTGCAGCATGTGTCAAAATTTCCTTTCTTCTTAAGGCTGAATAATTTCACTTTTATTCACGTTTTGCTTGTCCATTCATATATTGACGAACTTTTGGGTTGCTTCCATGTTTTACCTATTGTGAATCATGCTGCTATGATTGTGAGTATGCAATAATATCTCTTCAAGATTCTGTTTTCAGTTTGGGGGGAATATTTACTCAGAAGTGAAATTGCTATATCATATGGCAATTCTATTTTTAATTTTTTGAGGAAGCACCATACTGTTACCTACATGACTATATCATTTTACATTCCCACCAACAGTGCCCAAAGATTCCAATTTGTCCATGTCCTCACTAAACTTTTAATTTTCTTTTTCTTTTTTTGAATAGTAGCTATTCAAATGGGTGTGAGGTGGTATCTCATTCTAGTTTTGATTTACATTTCTCTCATCATTAGTGATTTTGAGCATCTTTTCATGTGCTTATTGTTCATGTATATATCTTCTTTGGAAAAATGACTATTCAAGTCATTTGCCCATTTTTGAATCGGGTTGTTTACTACTGTTAGGTTTCAGGAGTTATCTGTGTATTCTGGATACTAATCCTTGATGAGATATATAATTTGCAAATATTTTCTCCCATTCTGTGGGTTGTCTTTTCACTTTCTTGATAGTGTCTTTATGTATAAAAGTTTTCAATTTTAATGATACCCAATTTATCTATTTTCTCTTTTGTTGCCTGTGCCAGTGGTGTTCCATCCAGGAAATCATTGCCAAAGCCAGTATTATAAAGATTGTGCCCTTTGTTTTAAGAGTTTTATGATTTTAGGTTTTACATTCATGTTTTTGATCCATTTTGAGTTAATATTTCTGTTAGGTAAGAGTCCAGCTTCATCCTTTTGTATGTGGATATCCTGTTTTCCCAGCACCATTTGTTGAAAAGACTGTCCTTTTCCCATTGAATGGTCTTGGTGTCCTTGTCAAAAATCATTTAACCATATATGTGAGAGTTTATTTCTGTGCTGTTTATTTTATTCCATTGGTTTGTATGTCTGTCTTTATGCTAGTACCACACTGTTTTGATTACTGTAACTCTGTAGTAAGTTTTAAAATCAGAAAGTGTGAGTCATACAGCTTTGTTTTTATTTTTTGAGATTTCCTTGTCTGTTTTCAGGCTCTCTTAAGATCCCATATGAATTTTAGAATGGGTCTTTCTATTTCTGCAAAAAAAAAAAAAAAAAAAAAAAATTAGGATTTTGACAGGGATTGCATTGAATTTGCAATTTTTTTAGCATAGTTTTTTTTTTGATAAAATTATGTTTGACTTTTACAGTATAATCATAAAGTGAGTCATTTTTACATGTCTAATCCCTGAATGTATTTCTGTTTATTTATAACTTCTTTAATTTCTTTCAGCAATGTTTTAAAGTTTTTATTGTACAAATCTTTTACCAACTTGGTAAGTTAATTCATGAAAATCTTATTCCTTTTGATGTGATTGTAAATTGAATGTTTTTTCTTATTTTTCTTTTAAGATTAATTATTATTGTATAGAAATGGAGCTAATTTTTGTATGTTGACTTTGTATCCTGCTACTTTGCTGAAAAATTTATTTTTAATCATAAAATACTGAAGTTTTCCATTAAGTTATTTAAAAAATAAAATAGGGCCTATTTTTAGGAACTATTGTATTATTTTTAGGGCCTATTTAGATGTTTTATTTTTCAAAGTAAATTATTAGAAAACTTTAGTCTTTTATTATTAAAATAAAATTAAAGCTTATTTTCATAAGCTTTCTATCATGAAAAGAATGGAGTATAAGCACAGCTATTAGTCCCAGGGTACAGCCTTGGGAGCATGTCACCAGGCTGCCAAGGTGGAGGCTTCTGGGGTTACCCTCCGGAAGCAGCTATATAACCTCTGGATGTGGCCCTCCACTAGAACACTCAAAAAGAAGTGTTCCTGAGTGGCAATGTGTAGGTAATGTCTTCCCGTGGCAGCCAAATAATGAGTTCTCTTCTTTGTTTCCAGTATTTTTCCATTCCCTATTTGAGTTGAATGGAAATAGTTGAGACAGAATCTTCTCTTTCTAACAGGAGTTCCAAGGTCCATCCTTCTTCTTCCAGGAGAGGCTACAACCTAAGCTCATCCTAGGAAGGCAAACTCAGAGGTCTGGGGAGGTAGTGGGTAGCATTCCTTTCCAGACACCCAGGCTCATTCATATGTCAACTGAGGAGAAAACCATGCCAAGCCAGTACTCAGTTTAGAAATTGGTAAAACTCACAGGAGTCCAGGATGGAAATGTGATTCTCTTAAAAACAGGACTTTGTAGTGATGCAATCTATGGAGATGTCACTAAGGCCACACACAGAATATGTAACACCACAAGCAAATGAACATCTCCCCACTCTGATGCTGCAGGAGAAGCCCAGCAGCAGTGTGCTTTGGTTCTCTTCTGCGGATATAGACTTTGTTTGCTAGTTTAACCCTCAACACGGTGGGATATGCCTCCCTACCTTTCAAAAGCCTCACAGAGCATCTCCTTTTTCTTTCTTATTAAGAATACAGGTAATGTGGCTCCTCTTGTCCCATGTTCTCCATTAATTGTAAAATAAGCAGGATGTACAGTGAGATTCTTGCTTCCTGGCCTTCTACCTATTCATGTAAGCAGTGTGGCTTTGGTTGCCATGTGCAGAGCTGCTTGTACTAAGGAATTTTACTAGGACATCCTGGGCTTCATGTATTGTAATAAGTGGAGGAGGTCAGATGAAGGTACAGCCTCTCCATTCTTCACTCCATTTCTGTCCTACCACCTGATCCTTTTTTGTAAAGAAATTTTCATTGAAGTTCAAATGCAAATTAGAAACACAAAAATGTTGAAATATTGCTCTCCATGATAGCTATGTCACTTCTGCATGTACTATAATATTGGGGTTCAGGGGTTTAGGGTGCCCTTAGCTTCCCTGAGAGGACATTTCTCTACGTTTTTGGTCTCCTGCCCTCTCAAGAATGAGAGAGGGGACCATGGCACAGTGCGCAGTAAATGCCGGACTTAAAAGTGTTTGTAGAAAGTGATTTATTTAAAGAGAGAAAAAGGAGGAGAGAGAAACAGCTAACTCTCACACTGAGTGAGAGAAATAAAAGCTGCTCTCATACTGAGTGAGAAGGGTTCCCAGAGGGGGAAAACCAGAAAAGGAAAGCTCCTCTCACACTGAGTGAGAGAATCGAGGAAGATGGAATCCAGGGGAGGAAAGCAGCTTCCACACTGAGTGGAAGGGAATAGAGAGAGATGGAGTTTAGGAGGGGAAGACAGGCTTCCACAAAGGGAGTGTTTGTGGAAGGGGACCCAAACATGGAGTCCGAAGGGGCGTGGAGGAAGGGGACTTTTAACTTGGGAGGAACCCCCACCTTCTCTAAGACCCCAGGCCAATGAAAGGAGGTCCTTAGAACTTCCGCTGGAGTGATCGACTCTTAGTTTCTTCCCACGCCACCGAAACTTAAACATAAACCGTTAAATCTCCCGGATGGAGAGAGATGGGAGGGGGACATGGCTCTAGGAAGTTCTTGCCCTTAAAACTACGCCCCCTTGTGGACCCAGAGAGAGAACAACTTCCCTCAGTACCTCACAACTTGATGCCAAAATAGGAAAAAGAAGGGCTGGATCTTTATAGACTGTCCATGCAAACAACCAAAGTGGGTGATCTTTGTCAAAGTTGGTACAAGCAGCTTTCCTTTCTCCCTTCTCAGGAGAGATGACCTTAAAAGATAAACTTCCTATTTGGGGTAACTTGCTTCTTCTCATAAATTCCCCATAGTTTCCCTGTGCCCCAGTGAAGGCCCAGTGGGAGTGGAGTGAGAGGGATTGGGAGTGACACTGAGGGCAAGGAGACCTGTAGGCTGTAGACACCGTGGCCTAACCCTGCATTAGACTGGTGGCAGCTTGGCCTTTTTTGCTTGTTCATCTGTCTCTTTACTTGGCAACTTTGTTTCTGTGATTCTTTAGGGGTAGGTGATCACATTTTTTGAGCATTACTATTAGATGTGCTTGGTATAAGAAAAATACCCAGTGCCTATAAGTACTGCCTTAAAGTAATTCACAACTGAACATTTATACAGATGAGGTATATATGTCTCATGAATAATTATTCCTTGGACAATTCAGTTTTTTTAAATTTAAGATTGCATGCTATATACCACCCTACTGTGGCTTAGTATATGGCTACTTTTTACTCATTGATTGTATTTTTTTCTGTCATAATGTACCAGGAATTATCTATTTGAATGATGCAATGATAAGTAACTCTTAGTTCCTGTCTCCAAGTAGCTTATTGTCTAATAAAGCTCTAAGTTATAATGTGAGAAATACGATGGGATGCCTGAATAAAGCACCACATCAGCTCAGAGGAAGAAGAGAAGATACCTGGAGACTGGGCAGAGGTTCCCAGATGGAAAGGGAGGGGGAAGACTTAAGCAAAAAAGACACGACAGACCTTGGGACTGAAAGTGTAGCCAAGGGAGGTCAGATGACCTCTCAAATCTTCCTTTTTCTCATCCATGATATGCAGTTAAACACCAAGTCCTATTTTTCTTCCTTTAGCAATATCTCTTATATATCAGTTCTCTTCTTTATTCTCTTATTCTTTCCATTTTTCACCCACATTATTTGTTTTGACATTAATTTTATTTTATTTTATTTTTTTTATGAGAGAAATTAAGAAAGAGGGAAGGAAGAAGAAAGAAAAAGGAGAAGAGAGAACAAAATTCTTGCTCTATTGCCCAGGCTGGAATACAATCTAGGAATAGGTATTAAAAATCTCTTTTATGCCGATAATTGTGCTTAGCAACAGGGACAGGAAGGAATAAGGAAAGAAAATAACAAACAAACAGCCAACCAATATTTCATTTAAGTCTATAAAATGCTATGTAAATGTGGAAGAGTGATTTACTTTAAATTATATAGTCACTTTCAGAATAGGTGCAATATGATACTGAGAAAAATGTATGTTCTGGAGATCTGGGGTGAAGAATTCTATAGATATTCACTAAGTTTACTTATTCCAAGTCTAAATTCAAATCATAAATGTCCCTATCAATTTTCTATCTCATTGATCCATCGAATATTAACATGTGGTGTCAAGATCTCCCACCATTATTGTGCGGGAGTCCAAATCTCTTTATAAGTCATTTAGAACTTGTCTTATGCATCTGGGTGCTCCTATATTGGGTGCATGTATATTTATGATCATTAACTCCTGTTGTTGCATTGATTCTTTTACCATTATG
>CAUYLG010076276.1:0-16389 GCA_963573385.1 Cacajao melanocephalus
CCAGCATGTATGTACTTGTATAGTGTATACTTCTAAACAAAGAAGGCTTATAAAAGTAAATGCATTAAGGCCAAGTGCAGTGGCTTGCGCCTGTAATCCCAGCACTTTGGGAGCCGAGGTGGGAGGATTGCTTGAGTTCAATACCAGTCTGGGCAACATAGCGAGACCCCATCTCTATTAAAAAAAACAAAAAACAAAAAGGAAATGCATTATATAGAAAATTGATAGTTTATCATAAACCTACAGGGAAGAAACCCAGACTTTGTATTTTTGATATTTTGTACATTAATACATTACAAACATGAAGATGTTTCTGAAATTTTGTTTTAGTCATTTTCTTTGAAGTCACATCATTGTACCATCTTCATTTTTGTATAGAGCTGCTTCAGTTCTAAGTCCTCTGGACTTCCCCTATCTGTTGCTGTTGTTGTTGAAGACAGTAAAATAAGTGTTTTCAAATCAAAAAAAAAAAAAAAAGACAAACTATGATTATTCAGACATGGGTCTTTCACAGGAATTTTCTCAAAAGTTGATTTTTCTCAAAAAAAAAAAAAAAAAAAAAAAAAAAAACCAAGTGGGCCTGTCACTTCAAGGAAAACAACAGAGTATTTGCTGCCAATGACACACTTTTACACTGTCAGTGGGAGTGTAAATTAGTTCAACCATTGTGGAAGACAGTATGACGATTCCTCAAGGATCTAGAACCAGAAATACCATTTGACCCAGCAATTCCATTACTGGGTATATACCCAAAGGATTATAAATAATTCTACCATAAAGACACATGTATATGTATGTTTACTAAAGCACTATTCACAATAGCAAAGACTTGGAACCAACCCAAATGCCCACCAATGATAAGACTGGGTAAAGAAAATGTGGCACATATACACCATGGAATACCATGCAACCATAAAAAAGAATGAGTTCATGTTCTTTGCAGGGACATGGATGAAGCTAGAAACCATCATTCTCAGCAAACACAGGAACAGAAAACCAAACACCACATGTTCTCACTCGTAAATGGGAGCTGAACAATGAAAACACATGGACACAGGGAGGGGAACATCACAAACCGGGGCCTGTGGAGGGTTGGGGGGTAAAAGGAGGGAGAGCATTAAGACAAATACCTAATGTATGCAGGGCTTAAAACTTAGATGACTAGTTGATAGGTGCAGCAAACCATCATGGCACATGTATACCTATGTAACAAACCTGCACGTTCTGCACATGTATCCCAGAACTTAAAGTAAAATTAAAGAAAAAGAAAGATAGTGATAATGCATACAGTGAAACCCATGAAGGGCTCAAATACAGACTACATGAAGAAACCCTACAAATCAATGAGAGAAATGCAAGCAACTCAATAGCAAAAAAGGCAAAAGATATAATAGAGGCCTTTCACAAAAAGAAATAAGAACTCCAGGCCGGATGTGCTGGCTCACGGCTGTAATCCCAGCACTTTGGGAGGCCAAGGCGGGTAAATCACCTGAGTGGAGTTCGAGACCAGCCTGCCCAACATGGTGAAACCCCATCTCTACTAAAAATACAAAAATTAGCCGGGTGTGGTGGCACACGCCTATAATCCCAGCTACTCAGGAGGCTGAGGCACAAGAATCGCTTGAACCCAGGAGGCAGCAGTTTCAGTGAGCCAAGATCACACCACTACACTCCAGCCTGGGTGACAAAGCAAGACACTGTCTCAAAAACAAAAAACAAACAAAAAAAAAAGAAATAAGTACTCCAAATGACCAACAACATATAAAAAGATGCTCATAAAAATATAAGCCACAATAAAATACCATTACATACACAGTTACAAAAAATTTAAGTCTGACAATATCAAACGTAGTGACAATGAAACAAGGTCAACTCATATACTGCTGGTGGGAGGTATACATTGAAATAGGTTGGCAACATCTCACAGAGCTAATGTGTAACCTATAACCCAGAGATTCTATACCTTGTATATACTCCACAAAAACACATGCTTGTAGATACTAAAACTGGTGTATAATGTTTCTATTGGCACTGTTAGTAGTAGCCAAAAAACTAGAAGCAACAAAAATGTTTATCAACAAAGTAGCATGAAAAATAAACAAATACTGGTATATAATGGAGTATTTTGCAACTATGAAAATGAATTAAAAAAAAAAAAGGAAAATGAATAGACTGCAAACATACAACATGGATGAATCCTAAAGTCCTAACTGTCAAGCAAAAGCAGCCAGATACAGTCGGATAAATACTCAATGATTTCATTTATATGAAGTTCAAGAAAAAAATTAAACATATTGAGTAATGACACTGTGATCAAAAGCAAAAAAGTTCCTTTGAGTTGAAGCTGCAAGATTAAAAAGAGAAAAATCAAGAAAGAGGAAAACTATAAATGTCAGGATAATGGTCACTACATGGGAGGCGGAAAAGGTTTGATCGGAAAGAGGGTATGTTGCCTTGATCTGGGTGTAAGTTACATGTGTGTGCATTTTACAGTGATTTTATATTGAGGTTTCATGCACTTCTCTGTATTTTTGTTACATTTCACAATTTAGAAAATAGAATTATTCCAAGTTGCACAAGTCTTTAAAGTAAAGTAAGAGAGCCAATGAATTCATATAGAAGAGTTTCTTACTCTTTTATATCTAGTAATCCTTTTTCTAGCAAATGAAACAAATAATTTTAAGACTTAGGCAGGGGTATAATAAGACAAATGTAACATTCAAAAATGGTAGTTACTTTAAGAACCCTTGGTGGTCTTCTATGAGTGACTTACTTAGGGAGAAGAGCACAGAGATACATCTACTTGTTGGGGGAAAATTCTTAGTGTTTGTTTTTAGTTTCCTGTTATAACTAAGGAATACCTGTTTCAATTTAAGACTTGTTTATATATATCACATCTAATGCTAAGTAAGATGCCAGATTACAATCATCCACAAAGAGATTATCTACTTTGCAGATTATACATAACCTTGCAGCTCACCTCTGTGTCTTATGATTATATCAATACTCAATCATTCAGGATGAGCATGGTAAGGTTATTAAAAGTCAACAGAGTAAACTTTTGCTGGTCAACAATTCACTTCTAGGTTTCACAAAATTATGTTCAAAACCAAAGAATAAAAAGGCAATGGAAGCTGTGGCTCACACCTGTAGTCCCAGAACTCTGGGAGGCTAAGGTGGATCACTCGAGGTCAGGAGTTTGAGACCAGCCTGGCCAACATGATAAAACCCCATCTCCACTAAAAATATAAAAATTAGGTGGGTGTGGTGGTATGCGCCTGTAATCCCAGCTACTCTGCAGGCTGAGGCCAGAGAATCGCGTGAACCCAGCAAACAGAGGTTGCAGTGAGCTGAGATCACGTCACTGCACTCCAGCCTGGGCAACAGAGCGAGACTGTCGCAAAAAAAAATAAATAAAAGGCAATGGAGAGCATTTACTAAATTAAATCTTTAGTTTAAAAATGTCGGGCCAGGCATGGTAGCTCACACCTGTAATCCCAGTACTCAGGAATTCAAGACCAGCTTGAGTAACGTGGTGAAACCCTGTCTCTACCAAAAACACAATTAGCAGAGCATGATGGCACATGTCTGTGGTCCCAGCTACTCGGGAGGCTTAGGTAGGAGGATCGCCAGAGCCCATGAAGTTGAGACTGCAGTGAGCCATGATCACACCACTGCACTCCAGCCTGCACTCTAGGGTGACAGAGAGAGACCCCATCTCAAAAAAAAAAAAAAAAAAAGAAAGAAAGAAAGAAAATGTTACTTAGCTATTAAACATTTCTCACTAAAAAAAAATTATTTTGAGAGTACCTTACAAATGGTAAGCTGGTTTAAGTTTGGTCCCAAGTACTTTCAGCTACCTCCCTGGAGAACTAGACAGGTCTTCGAATGGGTTGACAAGAGAACAGTGGTTAAGTAACACTGGTTAAGATTGGGTATGGTGGCTCATGCCTGTAATCCCAACACTTTGGGAGGCTGAGGTAGGAGATTACTTTAGCACAGGAGTTCAAAACCAGCCTGGCCAACAAGTGAGACCCCATTTCTACAAAAGAAAAAAAGAAAAGAAAAGAAAATTAGCCGAGTGTGGTAGCACATGCCTATAGTCCCAGCTACTTGGGAGGTTGAGCTAGGAGGCTGACCTGGGAGGATCGCTTAAGCCTGAAACTCGAGGCTACAATGAGTGATGACCGTACCACTGCACTCCAGCCTGGGGGACAGAATGAGACCTTATCTCAAAAAAAGAAAACAAAAACACTGATTAAGCTTCTAATTTCACAAAATATGTTAAACCTACCATAAGTTTATCTGTAATATAAAGCAAAATCTTCCAGTACGCAACACAGAAATAACATCTTCTTCAGACTAGCATCAGAAGATATAACCTAAAAATGTCTGCCGTCTAGGTCTTTTGTGGAGAGAGATATATAAGTACATCAAGGTTGCTTCAATATTTACTATGAAGTATTAAAATAATTCCCTCTTTGGGTTCTCACTTCCCCTATGGGGTCAATTCCCTTTAGAATATAATACCAGGGGCCAGGCACAGTGGCTCACGCCTATTAATCCCAGCACTTTGAAGAGGCTGAGGAGGGCAGATCACTTGAGGCCAGGAGTTTGAGACTAGCCTAGCCAGTATGGTGAAACCCTGTCTCTACTAAAACTACAAAAATCAGTTGGGCTTGGTGGCATATGCCTGTAATCCCAGCTACCCGGGAGGCTGAAGCAGGAGAATCACTTGAACCCAAGATGCAGAAGTTACAGTGGGCCAAGATCACACCACTGCACTACAGCCTGGGTGACAGAGTGAGACACTGTCTCAAAATAATATTAGGAAGCACCATGTCTTTGAAAGAAGAATTTAACAGAATCAAGTAACTCATCTTTCCTTTTGTAGTCAGGCTACTAAAATGCAATTTCAAATATTCCTTCATACAGAAAAAAGAGAAAAAAAAGAGAGAAGAGGAAAAGATGAGAGAGAGAAATAAAATAATTGTTTAAAATTCCTCCTTATTCACTTGAGCCCAGGAAGTCAAAGCTACAGTGAGCCAAGACTGTGCCACTGCACTACAGCCTGAGCAACAGACTGAGACTCTGCCTCAAAAAAATTTAAAAAAACAATTCTCCATATAACAATGGCTTTGTTTTCTCACATTTTCCATAGCTTTATTTCTGTTTAACAATCTTAATGCATGTCTTTTGCAAAAAGCCTTCCAATGGTTGGGGGGGAAGGGGTTACATCAGTGTTCCAAACTCCTACCTAGGCTAATGGTACAGTCATCATTACATAACTTTAAGAAATAACTGAAATATAATTCTACATTGTCAGTCACCAGGCTACAAACATGTTCATTAGGACACAGATGACAATGTCATCATGAACCATTAGAATCTCAAAGATTTGGTCAAATTGTGTATGGAATCATTGAAAGATTATTACAATAAGGTAATTTACTTGCATAATAGATACTTATATTTCCCTACTATAAAAGAGGTATTCCTTTAGCTGGGCACAGTGGCTCATGCTTGTAATGCCAGCACTTTGGGAGGCTGAAGTGGGAGGATCACTTGAAGCCAGAGTCTGTGACCAGCCTGGGAAATATAGCAAAACCCCATCCCTACACATATACACACACACACAAAAATGTTTTTAATTAGCCAGGCATGGTAGCATGCACCTGTATCCCCAACTATTCAGGAGGCTGAGGCAGGAAGATCCCTTGAGCCAGGGTTAAGCCTGCAGTAAGCCATGATCATACAACTGTACTCCAGCCTAGGTGACAAAGCAAGACACTTTCTCAAGATAAAATTAGTTAAAAATAATTTTTTAAGAAATAAAACAGGTATCCCTTAGTTATAACAGGAAACTAAAAACAAACACTAAGAATTTTCCCCCAACAAGTAGATGTATCTGTGCTCTTCTCCTTAAGTAATTCACTAATAGAAGACCACCAAGGATTCTTAAAGAAATTACTGTTTCTGAATGTTGCATTTGTCTTACTATACACCTCCCTAATGGTTTTAGGTCACTAACCTAAATTATAGGGAAAGGAACAAACAAAACTACCTCTAATAGTTGCCCACTTTAACATGGCTTAAAAATAATCAAATTTTCTGTCTCAGTCCAAATTCAAGTTATTTTAATCCTTTATAGCTTTCAGATACTTGAGTTTAAGATTTTTCCACTTTTTTTATTTAATTTTTTAAAAATAAAAATAGAGACAGGTTCTTACTATATTGCCCAGAACTCTCCTGGGCTCAGGCAATCCTTCCTCCTGACTCAGGTGCCCAAGTAGCTGGGATTACAGGTGTGTGCCACAGTGCACACCACCTCACATGCTACCACCCTAGCCTTTCATTTTTTCTACTTTTAAAACAGTTTAGTGCTATTATGGAGATGCTGTCTCAGGTCTCTGAGAACGAGGACAGAATCTATTTTCTGTCAAAAGATGTATAAAAAACTGAATAAAATGTCTGAAGTTCCTTCAAGAACTTAAAAGATATTTTGTGAATACTTCGTAACATGAATATACAGCTTTTCATCTAACTTGTTCCCTTTTCCATTAAAAAGGAAACATAGACACGAACTTAAACTACTTGATTATGCTCACATCTCAAATTTGGCATTCATATATAAAAGGCTGATGTTCATTTACACTTCACTTAATTCTTTAAAACAAGACAATGAAAAAGTTAAATATGGTTAAGCAAAGTGCTACATCTATTATCATTTGTAGAACAGAAACATGACCCACAAAAATGAATATTGGGACAATATAGTTTTATCTTGTGGAAACATGCATTTAAAAGAAAAGGAAACAGGAAATGTTTTTAAAAAAAAAAGAAAAAAAAAGACAACAGGAGTTGCCGCACTTACAATAGGAAAAAAGCTCAAGTATATTAACAGTGCTCACCCTACCTTAATACTAAAGCATTGTATTTTTTTAAACAAACGAATCCTATACAACCTCCTGACATTGCTTCAACATTTTCTGAAGAATGTTTCTCTTCCCAGGAAAACAGACTAAGACTTATACTTAGCTCATGAATACAGGTTGAAATGGGAAATTAAATACCAAATGAAAACTGAGACATCAAGAAAAGGTTTCAGATAAAGCTTTGGCTGAATTTGGAGCAACTCTGCAAGGAAAAAAAGACTCAACCACCAAGACTAAAATTTCTTAGAATGATTATATCCCTTTACCTAGAATCCTCCAGAAATTCAGATCAGATGGCAAGTTTTGAACATCCAAATGTACTTAAATAAGTTCTAGAATGTCTAAAATCGTGTAGTAGCAGCAGAAAAAGTAGCAATCGTGTAGTAGCAGAAGAAAAACAGCAATCAAAACATTTGACAATTAAATTTTAAAATTTTATAACTACCATTAATAAGATAACCTAACAAAACTTTCTAACTGAAATACCTAAATAAGCTACTCAAACAGATGATACTCAACAAACATAAGTATTTCAAAATTAGACTAAGTATTAACATGAGGCTAGCATCTTCAGATTAAGATCAATTCTCCATTTAGGTTGCTTGTAACAAAGAAATGCTGAGCTTACTGTTAATGATTTCTACTAAAAACAGAATTCTACACTGGATCTACCAGTACATGCAAGCTTATTAGCTTCACCATGGTAAGTTCTATGTTAATATAAAATAATCAAGAAACTAATTCCAAAATTAAATATTTAAACACGTATCTTTCACAATTTGAAAGAGTTTACATTTAGGTATAAGTATTACTGGAAATGACAATTACATTTTGGTAGTCCTCCTTCGCCCTTCTGATCCCTCTTGGAAAAGGTCACTTTAAGAGTTCTATAATTTAGCATTAAAAACATTAATTGGTATCTCTGGAAACATAATGGGATATCTAGGTATGTGATGGATGGACCATTCAGATAGATAAAATACAGTTTTACTTTTCTCCTTAATTGCCTAATAAAACATTCTCCAAAGCCAAGACCTTCCATTTAATAGACAGTTGTTTTTCATGGGGTACAACTGAGAATTTGCCCTATCTAAAAGTTATGAAATGCCCCATACATCTCATATGTTGCTTTCAACACTAGTTGACTACCACCCGCAGAAAGATTTACGCTGGTAAGAAGTGACAGACAAGAAATAAATTAACAACCTGATGAAATACATCACATTATTTTTAAAAAGATAATTTTCAGTCAAGTTAAAGCTTATCTGCTAATTTATCTTGTTAAAAGGAAAAATTCACCCAAGGCATAATTTTAAATGTTGGTCATATTCTAAATGCCAAATCTACAAATAGATTCACTAATAATTTGGTGGCATACTACCTTCATTTTTAACATTTCCAGATGCTGTTTTATATTTCAGAAACTGTTTTCAGACAAAGGAAAAAGGTTTTTTGTAATATATCTGCACCACCATGTAGTCTGCCTAACAATATGAAAATGCTAACATTTATCTTTAGGAAGATACAGAAACTCCCAAGATATGCTATATGCAGCAAAGTTTTCATAGAGGGAAAACAGGTCAAATAAACAAAAACTAAGTACTGGATGGTGATGTGCTTGACTAAAATAGCTTATTATGTTGCACAACTTTATCTTCGTTTAACAGCATGCAATCGTAAAACTGACTATACTGATTTGGATCTACTATAATTCAAAATACATTCCACAAATCATGCAATAACTACATACATATAAGTTCTAATAAGTTTTTAAGCAGCTCTTCGAACACAAGAACTATGACAGGTAGCATATATTATGTAAATATACATAATGTGAACATAAAATTCCATTTAAACTAGGTATTTCGACCTCCCACATAACTTTTTCTCCAACCACTAACAGAAGCCAAGCAGAACCTGTAGCCCTAATACCATTCATTCAAAGGTGGGAGCAATAATAGTAAAACAGAGGCTGAGGTGGGCGGATCACGAGGTCAGGAGATGGAGACCATCCTGGCTAACACAGTGAAACCCCGTCCCTACTAAAAATACAAAAAAATTAGCCAGGCGTGGTGGCATGCGCCTGTAGTGCCAGCTACTCAGGAGGCTGAGGCAGGAGAATCGCTTGAACCCGGGAGGCGGAGGTTGCAGTGAGCCAAGATCGCACCACTGCCCTCCTGTTTGGGCGACAGTGCCATACTCCATCTCAAAAAAAAAAAAAAAAAAAAAAAAAGTAGCTGAAAGGAGGAAGCTGAGCAAACTACAAAGATGACAGCCCCTAAATAAATGAGCTGGCTTTAAAAGTAAACAAAACAGCGAACTGCCTTATCAGTTTTGGGGGGAATACCCTAATATGGATGAAGCTAACAGTCTGGCTGGGTGACTTCCCATCTTGCCTTCCCAAAACTTGATGGCTATCTGTCAACTAGTTATCAAACTTGATAGCTATTTGTTAACCAGCACGTACGAGGATTTGGAAAATGTTCATCACAGTTAAAAACGAAGGTTTATGAAATAAGTCTTCTCTGGCAATTAATAAACCAATAAGAATTCTAAGCATATGCTTAAGGGGGCGGGGCGTGTATTGAACCAAAAGAAATATGAGACATCGTCCCTATCTTTCAAGGACCTCTCAATTCATTAGAGTACAAGAATAAATACACATGAAGGAGTCAGAGACGAATTAATTGCTAACCTGAGTGGTACAGACTTTAAGCGCAAGAGCTGTCCTGAGAAGTTTAAATATCTAAAGGTTGGAATAATATTACTTTTAATAGCTATCACTTGAGCACTTACTATAAGCCAAGTGCTTTACAGGCATTATTTAGTCTTCACAACAATCCTTTGAGTAGAGTACTCATTATTCCCAATTTACTCAAGGGGAAACAGTCCAAGTGGTTAAGGAACTTACCCAAGGTCACTCAGCTAGTTAAGTGGCTAAGACAGCCGCTTATTTAGGCAATTCTAGAGTTTACACTGTTAAGACTTCATAAAGCAGTGCGGGGGGTGCCGGGGAGGAAGCCACAGAGGCTGGCAATATTACAAGCGCGGGATCCGGCAACGCGTTCCTCGTGTTTCGTTCCAAGTAATGAAGTTAGAAAGATTTGAATCTTTAGCACGAGCCACGGTAAACTGGCTACCAGAAATGGAGGGGGGTGGGCAAGGACGACAAAAATGGCTAAGAGTTCATTTCATCCAGGGTTGAGCTTTAACATCTAAAAACGATCCAGACAAGGAAATTACACGCTGTTATTAATGTCTGTTCTTAAATCTGTGGTTTGCTTTGCTGCTCAAACGACTTTTTCCAGGGGGAGGGAAGGAGGGAGCGCTCTAATTTGTGGGCAAGAAGACTAGGGATATGGCAAGTTACTGTTTTCAGTATTACCAGGGGAAAGTTTCACGACTAAAGGAAACGCGTTATCCTAGGTACTTGAGAAGCTTGGATAGTTGCCAGAATTAGTTGCAGTCCCAGGATAAAATGGGGTTTAGGGAACATTTAACGACGAAAGTTGAATCTAACCCGAAATAGCGCTAAGGTGAAAAGATGGAGCAAAGAAATGCCGGTAGTTCTTCGCGGAAAGCGGCCATCCCTGTCACACTTCCCCACGGCGCCACATGAGGCCGGGACAGTCGAGAGACCGCTCCCCAGGAGGATGAGAGGTGCCAAACTAGGTGCTTCGCGGCAGCGGGCAAAGAGGAGGGGAGGGAGTCCGGGACGGTTCACCCTCCTCGGACTTCAGGCAGAGGAGGCGCCAAGCTCTAAACTGCGGAGTCGAACGGGTGCAGAGTGAAGAAATGGGACAGAGAGAAACGGAAACTCCTATTCGCCCCGGCGCAGCCCGATAAGGATAAAGAAGCCAAGTGAGCTCAAGCGAAGAGGGGAACACAAAAAGAGAGCAAGAGGGAACGCGGAGACCCGCAGGGGCGAACAGGAGTTCTACTAAGAGGCTAAAGGAAACCAAGCTACCGCAGGCAGCAGCGATTTTTGGGAGGCCAGGGAAGGAAGGAGGTCCGCAGCGGTTAACCGCACCTCTCCCCGAGTTCGAAACTCCTAGCTGACCATCCACGCCCGACGCCCGAGTGGGGGAGGGGGTACATCTTCCCCCCCCCCCGCCGCCAATCTCCCACCACAGGTGAGAGTGAAGCTGACGCCCTGGCCCGGCCCTACAGTGCGCCTGCCTCCGGCCCGAACACTCACAATTCGCCTCTCCCTGATTTCTCCCAGTTCTTTATCCACTCTGCGGGAACCACAACAGCCGCGGCCGCCATCTTCCTCTCACTAGTAGCAGAGGCCCGGATGTGTAGCACGCGAGCGAAGGGTCAAAGGGGAGCGCCGCCCACGGGGAATGCCGGGAGCTGAGAGTTCGTTTTTCGATTTCCCGCCCCACTTTCCTCCCCACCCAGCGGAAACCCGAGGCCCAGCAATCAACGACGTTATGGAGACTCGTGGGACCCTTTACGAAGTTTCAACGCAGGCTGCGCCCTCCGAAGTCCTCGGCCTTATTTCCCATTAGAACAGAAAAATGCCATCCACGGGCCAACAAGTAGTCCTTATCTTCTTCCGTAGTGCTTACCCCTGACCACTAATTCACACACGCATTTTTCAAGCACCTAATATGTGCTAGACACTGGGGATAGAGAAATAATATATTACAGTGTTTGGGAAAGACATAAATATAAGCAAACAAATTACATTACGCCCTGCTGACTGCTGAGATGAAATAATTGGGAAGGGGGCAGCCATTGACTACGTGCCAAGTATTACACTAATAAGAGGGATATGACCTAACCGTGTGAAACAAGGATCCACAAGTTCTGACACGCTCGGTGTTGTCCTGCTGTGATTACCACCTTAGGCTAAACTAGGGAGTGTAAGTACCATGAAAAACAAATTGGGCCAGGCATGATGGTTCATGTCTGTAATCCCAGCACTTTGGGAGGCCGAGGCAAGTGAATCACCTGAGATCATGAGTTCAAGACCAGCCTGGCCAACACAGTGAAACCCTGTCAGCACTAAAAATACAAACATTTTTTTAAAAATTAAAAATAAAAATACAGAAATTAGCCAGGCGTGGTGGCACGCGCCTGTAATCCCAGTTATTCAGCAGGCTGAGGCAGGGAAATCGCTTGAATTCAGGAGGCGGAGGCTGCAGTAAGCCATAATTGAGCCACTGCACTCTAGCCTGGGCGACAGAGTAAAACTCCATCTCAAAAAAAAAAAAAATATGAATACAGTATTATTCCTTAATCTACAGATATTTCAAAATTGGTCTTTTTTTACTTTATTTTATTTTCATTTTTGAGACAAGGTCTCACTCTATCGCCCAGGCTGGAGTGCAGTGGGATGATCATGGCTCATTGCAGCCTCAACCTCCCCAGGGTCAAGCTACCCTCCCACCTTAGCCTCTTGAGTTGCTGGGACTACAGATGCGCCCCTCCATGCTCTGCTAATTTTTTTGTATTTTTCTAAAGACAGTTTTTCACCACATTGCCCAGGCTGGTCTGAAACTCCTGGCCTCAAGCTATCTGCCCACCTCAGCCTCCCAAAGTGCTAGGATTACAGGCATGAGCCACACGATAATGCTTTTTTTTTTTCATGACACAGTCTCAGGAGGTCCTGAGGACATGCATTCCCACCCCACCCCCACAATGCTTGTTATAGTAACAAAATAATATTTTTTTCTGACTGGGGATTACGTCTCCATTAATCTGAAAGGATTCCTCAGTCTGGCTCCCATGACCTTGACATTTTTGAAGAGTACAAGCCAGTAATTTTGTAGCTTGTACCTCAATATGGGTATGTCTGATGTTTCTTCATGATTAAATTAAGTTTATGCAAATGTTTGGCATACTACAAAACCACATTTTTCTTTTTTTTGTAATTGTAAAATACTTTGTTAATAAATGCTAGCAGTCATCTTAGCCCTCAGAGAGTTACTACTTTTTTGCTGAAGGGTCTTGTCTCAATGTGGATGGCTGCTGAAGTTTGGCGTGGCTGTGGCAATTTCTTTTTTATTTATTTTTTTAATTCCATTTCATTTAAAGTTCTGGGATACATATGCTACATGTGCAGGACGTGCAGGTTTGTTACATAGGTTAATGTGTGCCATGGTGATGGGAAAACACCCACTGAAGTACTTGGAGTTAACCCCTCTGGAGCGGGGTGTGGTGGCTCACTCCTGTAATCCTACCACTTTGGGAGGCTGAGGCTCAAGAGTTGCTTGAGCTCAAGAATTGGAGACCACTCTCGGCAACCGAGTGAGACCCCATCTGTACAAAAAATACAAAAATTATTCCACCAACTACTGAGGTAAATCCCAACTACTGAGTCTGTAGTCCCAACTACTGAGGAGGGTGAGGTAAAAGTATTGCTTGAGTTGGGGAGATCGAGGCTGCAGTGAGCTGTGAGCGTGCCACTGCACTAGCCTGGGCAACAGAGCAAGACCCTGTCTCGAAAAGAAAAAAGGACTGGGCACAGTGTCCCACACCTGTAATCCCAGCATTGTGGGAGGCCAAGGCAGGTGGATCATGAGGTCAAGAGTTCAAGACCAGCCTGGCCAACATGGTGAAACCCCTGTCTCTACTAAAAGTACAAAAATTAGCCAGGCATGTTAGCGCGTGCCTGTAATACCAACTTCTCAGGAGGGTGAGGCAAGAGAATCGCTTGAACCTGGGAGGCAGAGGTTGTGGTCAGCCGAGATCCCACCACTGCACTCCAGCCTGGGTGACAGATAGAGACTCAGTATAAAAAAAAAAAAAAAAAAAAAAGAAAGAAAGAAAACAAAAAGAAAAAAGAAAATACTTCTGGGCATGATAGCTAATGCCTGTAATCCCAGCACTTTGGGACCCTGAGGCAAGAGAATCTCTTGAGGCCAGAGTTCAAGACCAGCCTGAGCAGCATCACCAGACCCTGTCTCTACAAAAAAAATTTAAAATTAGCCGTAAGTGGTGGTGCACACTTGTGATCCCAGCTATGCAGGAAGCTGAGGTGGCAGGATCCCATGAGCCCAGGAGTTAGAGGCTGCAATGAGCCATGATCTGGCCACTGCACTCCAGCCTGTGCAACAGAACAAGACCCTGTCTCTTTAAAAAGTTAATTAAAAATTTAAAAATAAAGAACAACCACAGAAGGATTTAGAGTTAATGGGGCATTATTTCACAACTTACTCTAAAATATTTTAGAAAAAAAGTAATAGGGTCAAGCACGGTGGCTCACACTGTAATCCTAGCACTTTGGGAGGCCAAGGCGGGCAGATCACCTGAGGTCAGCAGTTCGAGGCAGCCTGGCCAACATGGTGAAACCCCGACTCTACTAAAAATACAAAAATTAGCCAGGTGTGGTGATGCATGCCTGTAATCCCAGCTACTTGGGAGGCTGAGGCATCAGAATTGCTTGAACTCCAGCAGCGGAGGCTGCAATGAGCTGAGATCATGCCACGGCACTCCAGCCTGGGCGACAGAGCAAGACTCCATCTCCAAAAAAAAAGGAAAAAAGTAGGCCGACGACAGTGGCTCACACCTGCAATCCCAGCACTTTGGGAGGTCAAGGAAGGTGGATCACGAGGTCAGGAGTTCAAAACCAGGCTGGCCAAGATGCTGAAACCCCCATCTCTACTAAAAATACAAAAATTAGCCAGGCACAGTGGCAGTTGCCTGTAATCCCAGCTACTCGGGAGGCTGAGGCAGGAGAATCACTTGAACCTGGGCAGCAGAGGTTGCAGTGAGCCAAGATTGCACCACTGCACTCCAGCCTGGGCAAGAGAGTGAGCCTCCATCTCAAAAAAAAAAAAAAGAAAGAAAGAAAGAAAAGAAAAGAGAAAAGTAATAGGATGATTAAGCAAATGTAAACTATTAACTTTAGGAATCTGGATTGAAGAAATTCTGTAATACCACCCCAAAATATGCTGTTTTAGCATGCTGATTACTTTAAACTTAGAACTCATGGGGAAGAGCAAATGCAGGTAGAGGCTTTCTCTGAACTTCCTGTATCTGCCTAAAGACAGAGCCTCCAAAACTAACTCAGTTATCATGAATCTCCAGGAATCTCATCAACCAGAGAAAATTAAACAGGAGAGGAGACTGGAAGTCCATGCCATGCCCAGACAAACTTTGTCACAGTCTTTGACCTATTCTTCTGAGGGCCCATTCATCTTTCCCCAAAATCATTCATTCTATCCTAAGTTACCTATATCCTCCCTCCTCTCACCTCCATGAAAAGGGTATATAAGCTTCTAACTCTCACCGGGTTTGGGGGTATTCAGTTTTCTTTCATGACATACCTCCATGCATGTAATAAATTGTTATACCTTTTCTCCTGTTAATCTGTCTACCATCAGTTTATTTCATAGACTCAAGTATTGAAACCTCAGAGGGTAAAGGAAAGGTTTTCCCTGTTCTGCAGGATGAAGGACATACAGGGATCTCTGTTCCACTTGTGCAATGTTGGGGCTCAGAAGCTGATACCCAAAATACAGCACTTTGACATGCTGAACTGAAGAAGCCTCAAGATCTCTCTAACCTTTTCCACTTGCCACCATGTCACCCAAACCTTTATCTGGCTAAGATTCAGACCCACCAAAAAGAATAATTGTCTGTTCTTCCTTTCCCTGTAGGACCAAGAATATAACCACACGTGAACAGACCCTTTCACAAGATAATATATAATTAAACTCTGTTTCCTGATCCACTAATTTGTCCCAGTAATCCACTCAACAGAATTCTCCACTCTCCCAGAATCTGGTTGACCAAAACAGTACATAAGCTTCTGAACCACATTGCGGGGTGGGTAATCACTCTGGTTCTTTCCATGTATACACGTTAAATTAATTTGTATGCCTTTTCTCCAATTAATCTGCCTTTTGGCAGTTGATTTTTCAGTGGGCTTTCAGAGGATGAAGGGGAAGTTTTCCCTTGACCCCTACAGCAACTTTTCAAAATAAAAGGTGTTTTTAAAAAACGCACGTTTGGGGAAAAAAAAAAAAAAAACATAGAAAAAAATGCATCTACTTCAGGTTTTTTAAAAAAAAAAGGAAAAAAAAACACACGTTTGGCAGAAAATACAGACAATCTAAATGAAGAAATCCTACCCCACATATGAACTTTAGAGCTAGTATCTTCTAAATATGGCAAGTTTTGTCAGATGAACCAGGTCCATTTGCATTGAAAAACTATTTAAGGTATATGCTGTATTCAGAACTGGTTCTGGGAAAATGCTCCATTGTTTATGATTGTTTTTTGCCAGCTCTGTCTAGTCTTCTAGTGTCCTGTCTGACTTTGAAATTCTAAAGCCACCCCCTAGAAAATATACACCTCATGTCCTTTGCAGGGACATGCATAAAGCTGGAAACCATCATTCTCAGCAAACTGACACAAAAACAGAAAACCAAACACTGCATGTTCTCACTCATAAGTGGGTGTTGAACAATGAGAACACATGGACACAGGGAGGGGAACA
>CAUYLG010076280.1:0-17978 GCA_963573385.1 Cacajao melanocephalus
ACTCTGTATCTACTGAAAAATGAGATAGATAGGGCCAGGCATGGTGGCTCATGCCTGTAATCCCAGAAATTTGGGAGGCAGAGGCAGGTGGATCACCTGAGGTCGGGAGTTCGAGACCAGCCTGACCAACATGGAGAAACCGTCTCTACTAAAAATGCAAAATTAGTTGGGCATGGTGGTGTATGACTGTAATCCCAACTACTTGGGAGGCTGAGGTAGGCGAATCACTTGAACCCGTGAGGTGGACGTTGCAGTAAGCCAAGATTGCACCATTGCACTATAGCATGGGCAACAGGAGAAAAACTCCATCTCAAACAAACAGAAAAACCCCCAAAACTGGCAGTAATATAAAATCAGGAATTCCTAAATAAATAAATAAAAAATAGGGAATTCCTATTTGGAGGCTCAAAGAATTGAACTTAAAAAAAGCGGGGGGAGGGGTAGCATTAGGACAAATCCCTAATGTAGATGACAGGGTGATAGATGCAGCAAACCACCATGGCATGTGTATACCTATGTAACAAACCTGCCCATTCTGCACATGTACCCTAGAACTTAAATAAAAAATAAATTTAAAAAATGAATTCTACATTAATCATTCTCCTAGAATGAACAAATGAAGACTTAAGAGAGTAGTGTCTGAAGACACAATTAGTTCTACTTTCCTATATATCTAACTTAAATCTGGGAGAGAACAGGTGCTGGCATTTGCTTTTGCAGAGAGACCCTAGGGAGGTTACCTTGATTCTGTGGACACTGTTTATCATCTGAACACCGGATTTTTAGGGACTTATAAATCCAATGACTGTCCTCTTGACATTTTTGTCCTCTAATTTTATATTATAGCTAGGATCCCTAGCATAGAAAATGGCAAGTAGGAGACTAGGCACTGTGGCTCATGCCTGTAATCCCAGCAGCACTTTGGGAGGCCGAGGCAGATCACCTAGGGTCGGGAGTTTAAGACCAGCCCGGCCAACATGGTGAAACTCTGTCCCTACTAAAAATACAAAAATTAGACAGGAGTAGTGACAGGCGCCTGTAATCCCAACAATACGGGAGGCTGAATCAGGAGAACTGCTTAAACCTGGGAGGTGGAGGTTGCAGTGACCTGAAATTGTGTCACTGCACTCTAGTCTGGGCAACAGAGTGAGACTCCATCTTACAAAAAAAGCGAGGTGGGGA
Source organism: Cacajao melanocephalus (assembly GCA_963573385.1). Lineage (NCBI taxonomy): Eukaryota > Metazoa > Chordata > Mammalia > Primates > Pitheciidae > Cacajao > Cacajao melanocephalus. The sequence continues at coordinate 1,183 of CAUYLG010076280.1, forward strand.
GGGACATTAGGAATCTAAGTGGTATAGAATCAGTTTAAGCCTAAATATTCTGATGAGCAATGGTAGCAGCAAATGGACATAAACTAAAGGGTCTAACAGGTACTATGTAACCTCCTAACAAATTTGACAAGGATTGTTTTTAAATCAAAAATCTTTGTGGCTGAGAACAGTGCCATTTATTATCTAATTGAAGTTCCCCATGTACCTGTAGGAAGATCTGCTGCAGCCTCTCTATACAGTTCTTATACCATGGTGTTAATACACTGGTCCCATCAGTTTCGCATCGTACTAAGTGCTCAGTCAATATCATGATAAACCGCTGGAAAGGGAGAAGGAAGTTAAGGTGGTACTAGAGATAGAATCTTATACTTCAGAAAAAAATTCATGGCAAAGAAACCCCAAACTAATGCTTGTTCCACCCTGTCTTTGTGGTGTGTGCTCCTAACTTTCATTATTCATTAAGTCAACCTAGAAAGGCAGACTGGTAATAACATGAGTTGGTACATCCTTCTTGGCAATACATAAAGACCTGTAATGTCTTAAATTACTTATCCTAGTAATATTACTTCCTGGCATCTATTCTAACAAAATAATCAGAAATGTTAACAGGAATCTATGCATCAAAATATTCATGGAAAAAAAATGATCAGCAAAGAGAATAATTAAATGAGACATATTTAACAAAAGCAACCCACAATTTTGTTTTAAAGCATGGAGAAATGCTCATGCAAGAATGTAAAAAGCAGAGAAACTCAGAGACATACATGGCTGCCTGAGTAGTGAACTTTTATTTACTTCCAAATTTTTGTATTTTTAATCTCTTCTATAAATGTATTCCTTTTACAAATAAAAATAGTATTTTTAAAAACTAAAACTAAAGAAATGTATTGTTTCCTTTTATGTATAAATGTCCCAAGCCAAGATACCTGAAATATGACGAGGAAGAGATTCTTCTGTTCACTCTGAGCAGATTCCACTTTTTCCTGAAGTCTTTCTATTTGTTCCTCAAGAGCCCCATCTTTCCTATCACTGCTTCTGTCATCATCATCACTTCGCTACAGAAGGCAAGGGAACAAAAGGAGAATACCATTTAGAATTCCAGGGTATGAAATCCCCTCCAGGGGAAGGATTTTATTGTGGCTGGCCAAATGTTAAAGGCTTATCATATTCTGTAGTAAAAGTACCCACCCCGCCACCCACACACATATACCTCAAAGTCCTGTCGTGGTTCAGAGATACTGTCTTCTCCCTCAGAAATTCCATGGGTTCTTATCTAGGCCAGGGAAATTTCGTGGCACTTTTCTTGGTAACAACGTGGGGGACTTGGCTATAATATATCACTATTTGACCATTTGAGTAGTAACAACAAAGAGGCAGCTTGCTAATCACTCATCTCCTAACAGGCCATATAAAAAAACTGGGCCAGTCCTATGTACCAAGGCTGCTCATTCTCGTCATAATATAGAAATGGCTACATAGTTTAGAAATGACATACAATAATTCAAAGTGGCTGTTTAAGACTTTCTGCTGGCAATCATGGGTTCAATATACTTCTGTAAAGCTTTAATAATTCCCTCCTAGCTCACTCTGAAGAGTTTATAGCATTTTGATTTTTTTTTAAAAGGAAAAGAAAAACAAGGCATGGTTTACTTCCATTTCACAGAGAAGGGAACAGGCTGAGAGGTTAGATGACTTTTCATTATCACCTAGCCAGAAAGTGGCAGAGCCAGAACATGGCTCTAGGTGTTATATACCAAGGTACTTTCAGCAAGAAGGTGGCATCACTGAATCTAGAAAGCCTGGTAATTCTTTGAGGTGATACTTACCGCTAAGGCCCCATCTACTGGTCTCCTCTATGCTTTAAGCAAAATGATCAGAACCCCACTCTTGGATTTCATAGAATCTTGCTTTTCTTTCTATAAACACAGCCCCTGTTTATGAGGTCTACTTTATGTTCTAGACAGTTGTGTACATGACTGTCTTTTCCTAATACCACTCTAAGGTAAGGTTCTAGAGCACTACTACCTAACAGACCCTTCTTCAACGGGGCAAACATTATATAAATATGTGCAGCCTCTTACAATAGCCACCCACATGTTACTACTTAGCACCTGAAATGTGGTTGTGTGACCAAAAAACTGAATTTTAAATTGTATTTAATTTTAATTAAACTAAAATGGTCACATGCAGCTAGTGGCTACTTTGGACAGCACATTTTTGAAAGTGTGGCATGAGAGAAAGTTTCTGGAGTCTGACAGACCTGGATCAGAACCTAGCTCAGTCACTTACTAGCTATGCAACCTACTAGCTATGTTACTTAACTTCCCTGTGTCTCACTTTATACATCTACAAAATGAGATGACACCATTTACCTTACAGTATTTTAGGTCTGTGAGTGTTTATATCCATATATGTATACATATGTCTATGTGGAGACTCGTACTCAAACTTGCTAAGTCACAGAATGCAGCCAGCTCACTGCTTCCCTCCAAAATGGCTAAAATACTAAACTTAATACTATGAGAAGCATTCTGTTAACTTGAGATTGACCGCCCCATTCCTCCTCATAGTACGGGGAAAGTGCATCTATAGTCTTCTCCCTCTTCCTCCAGAGACTTCTACAAAAATACAAGTGGTCTCTTCCCTTCTGCTACTTCCCTTGTGCAAACACAAGGCTGACCCAGAGATGGTGAACGATGGAAAGTGAAGTTTGTGGCTTCCTGAACTGGTCATCATGCAGTGTAAAAGCACACAACACACTACCTGCTCCTTCCTCCTCCTCTGCTTCTGCAAACAGCTCTGCATAATTTGGGCTCAGAAAAAATGAAATACCATCAAGATAATGAACTCTGAATCCTCTCCAGAGTTTCTGGTATATTTTCTTTAACTATTTACGAGTTGACACAAAACTTACCCGTTTGTGTTGCCTTGCAAGTTTCTCTTTAGCTTCTTCTAGCTCTTTCTGGATCTTCAAGACATGTTTGTTCATCTTACGAATTGTAGAGTGCAAGATTTCCCAAACAAACAATCTTAAAGAAATGTGGCATTTGGTGATTGTATGTCAAGCTATCGACCTTTCAACTTTTATAATCTATTCATTCTTAACAGCTGATACAGCCTTCTGTCCTTTGGGCTGAATTAGTCATATTTCTCCAGCAATACTTATGAACTGTCTTTTATTGTAAATTGTGCAAGTATCTATCTTCACACACGTTAGATTCAGTTGAGTCCCCCGAGGGCAGTATTGTGTAGTCATTTTTCTTATTTCCATCCCTTACTATAAGAGGTACATACTGAATTGAAATGGCAAACTATAATGAACACTAACGTTAAAAATGGAAATAATTTTTCCTCTCCTAAATGTAAACACTAAATATAGAAATTTTCTCAAAATGGTGACCTAAGGTGGGACTCATTTCACATGACTATTTAACTAGCACACACTTAGCCAATTATCCTCTTGGAACATTTAAAACTCATTAGTTGATAACAGGTATCAACTGATGGGCTCTAAGAATGAGATAATTAAATGTCAGCTTTCTAACTGGCAAATACATACTAAGATCACTTTGTAGGCGCTTTAAAATGTTTGTTGTGTAAGTGTTTCGTTCTTTTATTTTTTAAGTAGCTTCTTAGCTACTTTTGTATCTATCAACTAGGTCTCCTAACCCAGCACAGAATAGTACAGTTGGCCCTTGAACAACACAGGTTTGAACTGTGCAGGTCCATTTTCACATAGGTTTTCTTCTACCTGAAACAACAAGATCAACCCCTCCTCTCCTCTCAGCCTATTCAATGTGAAGATAATGAAGATGAAGACCTTTCTGATGATCTACTCTCACTTCACGAATAATAAATGTTTCCTCTTATGATTTTCTTAATAATTTTCTTTTCTCTAGCTTATTTTACTGTAAGAATATAGTACATAACACACAACACAAAATATGTGTTAATTGACTATGTTATCACTAAGGCTTCTGGTCAACAGTAGGCTATTAGTTAAATTTTCTATGCAGTCAAAAGTTCCATGCAGATTTTTGACTGTGTGAGGGTGGGGTGGCTGGGAGTGAAGTTGGCGTCTCTAACTCCTGATATTGTTCAAGAGTCAACTGTATTTCCTTCTACAAATTTTGACCCAAATAATAGTTTAAGTGGAAAATAATAAAACAATCTGTTCATAAAACTCCAACTCTAGAATGTTAGGGAAGAGGACAAAAGAGCACAGCACGTTAACTCTGGAGGGCGTGGAGAGTAGTCAGGGAAAGGTTTGTAGAGTTACAAATATCTGAGCTAGGTGTTAAAGAACAGATGGGGCTGTTGGGCATTATACAGATTCCAGAATGCCTGGGTTTGAATGCTGGCTCTGCGCTTGGCTGTGTGACTTTGGGCAGGCTAAAGCACTCTGTGACACTTCCCTATTCTGTAAAATGTGGACAATAATGGAACCTCCTCTATGGTGATGTGGCAAGGTTAAAATGAATTGAAAATGTAAATCACTCAGGACAGTGGTTAAAACATACTAGGGTCATTAGTTTTCTGATAATTTACAAATATGAAAAGGTCCTTCTGTTGTTGTTTGTGAAAGCCAACACGGCTGGTATGACAACCTTAGATCATACCCCATCACCCTAGCAATTCAGCATATTTCAGACGAGTGTCCTCTGGCAGTAACAGATACACTGGAAAAGTTAAAGGCTGTGATGGATTTTTGTTTTCACAACTAATTTGCTTTTGTTTCCTGCTTTGTGTCAACTCCTGCTGTTCTGGTCCTATCAACTGTAAAGTCCATGGAACTTCACAAATAAGAATCAAATAGCAAAAACTTTCTTTCCTTAGGGGGAATGAGTGCAGAATGAATCTTCTGCATTGAACCTAAGATTATGACTATGGTGAGAACCCCTTTCCCCCATCCTTCAGGTATCTTGGTACTCACCAAGCTTTCCTGGATCCCTCCATGATTTGTATTTAACCTACTTTCACTTTGGTTTCTCTTAGTTCCTGGTGTGCATTCTAGATGCCATCCCTACTGAAGCTGGAAACCTTCCCGAGTCCCATCTGGACTAGCTGAGACTTTGCACGTAGTTGGCTCTTGCTAGTTTTCTCTCCCAACAGTCTGGATCCTTCAACAGCATTTCTCCTTCACTGGCTTAGACTTGATTCAACTTACGATTGTGTCCTCTAAGAGATGCTGCAACCCAACAGGCTGTGTATGTTTCTACTGTCTAGGAATTTTTGCCACCTCCAATCCTACCAGACTGGACCGTTAGTATATTAATATCAAACTGGTTTGGACCAGAAATTGAAGCTAATGTATGAGAGACCACAGATATATCAATTCTTAGAGAACGCAAGTTTCATAAAGTAATTCATATTACCTGGTAAAGTCACGAGATAGTTCTGAAGAGAAGATCCAATTTGCTACTGCAGCACAATCAACTATTTGTGTACGAATCATCTTATCCACTAGCACAGCAATCATCTACAAAGAGAGAAGAATTATACAAAACACACACACACACAGCAAGACTGCTGCTATAAAAGTAAAATAGGAGGGCTATAAAATTCAGTTTTGGTGGCTATGGAATTGACTGATCAATCTGACCATTGAGGGGGAGTCTTGCTCTGTCGCCCAGGCTGGAGTGGAGTAGCACAGTATCGGCTCACTGCAACCTCAGCCTCCTGGGTTCAAGCAATTCTCCTGCCTCAACCTCCTGAGTAGCTGAGATTACAGGTATACACCACCATGCCTGGCTAATTTTTGTAATTTTAGTAGAGATGGGGTTTCACCACATTGCCCAGGCTGGTCTCAAACTCCTGGACTATAGTGATCTGCCCACCTCGGCCTCCCAAACTGCTAAGATTACAGGTGAGAGCCACCACACCTGGCTGGGCCATTAAGTCTTTATTCTGCCCTTTGCTTTGCTCTAGCACTACAAGAAACAGGTTGACTAAACAAAAACTCTGAATGGTAACAGTTAAAATGAACTGGCTGGGCTCATACCTGTAAGCCCAGCACTTTGGTAGGCCGAGGTGGGCAGATCACCTGAGGTAAGGAGTTCAAGTCCAGCCTGGCCAACATGTTGAAACCCTGTCTCTATTAAAAATACAAAAATTAGCTGGGTGTGGTGGTGGACACCTGTAATCCCAGCTATGTGGGAGGCTGAGGCAGGGGAATCACTTGAACCTGAGAGGCAGAGGTTGCAGTGAGCTGATATCACGCCACTGTACTCCAGCCTGGGCGACTGAGACTCTGTCTTCAAAAAGAAAAAAAAAAATTTTAAATTTCAGATACTAATACCTATTCAAAAAAATACAATTTCAACGAACCCCAGAAGTTAAATGTAAAACAATGTTTTATCACTAAAAACTCAACTGTTTTCTGAAATTTATTTCAATGTTTCTTTATAATACACAATATACATCAAGGTTTCTCAAGGTTTGAGAAATCTGGAGCTTGTATTTACAAACTGGATAGACCAGATAACAAACCTTTTGCTGAACATTTAAAATATGTTGAGATATTATAGTTCAAAACCAAATCATAATAATGCTTGCTCTTTAAAGAATGAATCAAACGTCATTACTCCCATAGCACTGAAAAAATTTTATTTAAAAACCATTATCTAGGCAAAGTCAAATTTCATGTTTTACAAGCAAAACAATGGAATTAACAAATGGCCTTATTTTTATACCTATAAGATCAGGGCCCCAACATGTGTATTTAAGTAATTTTTACCTGTGGATGGTTCCTCCAGACCTCAAACATAACTCTTAGCACATGTAACTTTCCTTCATCACTTTCAGCTAGGGTTTTGAAGACTTCATGAAACCTTTTGATAATGGTGGGGAAAAAAGTACCATACACACTTATTCATTAAACATTTTAGTATTTTCAAAGCCTTTCAGCGTTACTGAATTTATAATGCAATATGTAAATACAAAATAACTATTAACCATTAAGGATGCAAAAAGCATGATTAGAGATTCGCAGTTTGTAAGAAAACTGTCATAAAATCTTAAGACATTTATAATACACTACCATTAGCCCAGGACTACAGTTTACAAGAATAGGTAAAGACTAAGCAACTGTCTTCAGACATGGTGAAATATTCAAACTGCATCTTCTGTGGGAACCCTGCAAGTACTACAAAGCCTTGAAGTTGAGATGGGGTGAGATGTCCAGTTTCTCTGCTTGGCTGGAGGAAAATCTATGTGCCCTGTCTTCCTTTAGACTGTCTGACAAGTTAAAACTATCTGTCTTTAGATGCCAACCTTTGGGTGGCTCCCAACAATGTAGCTGATTCTAATTTCTTCTTACCTTCCTTTGGGAAGATACTTAGGGTGGAAACTTCCAACTGCATATATGACTGTCCTGAGGATCTAGGTTTTCACTAGTTTCTTTAAATGTCTATATGAAAAAAAGCACTTACCATGTACATACGCAAACTGTACAAACAGACTGATAGAAGCTTTAGGATATGGATTTTAGCTACCACAAACCCAAACCCAATCTATCCAATTATACATTATTAAGATCTTCATATTCAACAATCTTAGTAAAAATTACTATACCACTGGTGTTCACCAAGCAAAGTTCCAAACCCTCAAGAAAGGCTGTGTACTCTTGTACGTACTTTGCAAGAGCACTAAAGGAGTGGCTGAATGATTTGGCTGCCAAGTGTAGCAGAGTCTGTACAAAGACCTCTATTTTCAATGGGTTAAAACTGAATCCTTCATCTGAAAAATATTTTACAGTAAAACAGAAAAATGTAAGTACAGCAATTACTTGGTGCCTTACCTTAAATGCTAAATAGATGGTATGCTCACATTCATACAGACATTTGTGTAATGTTTTTTAATACTAACAATAAAAGACTGTCACTGATTTCAAACACTGAAAATATGAAATCACATGTAATCTTAATTCTTAGTTTTATGTGACTTTTAATTCTATGATCCATTCCTTGAAAACAAATCACATGGGTTTCCTTATTCATATTCTCCATAATATGGCAAGATAACATAATACCCAAAAAACTCCAGTAAACCCTTATGTCTTAAGATGTCTGACAATGTCTAAACTTAATGCCATCATTTTGGCATATGCTTTCTAAACACATTTTCTCTAATATAACACAAGTTTCTTAGAGATATCCAAACAAAATCCCAGTAATAAATACCCAAAGGCCACTAATATAATATTTTGATTAAGTAGTTTTTCTATGTGCATAGCCATGTATTGATTCAGGCAACTGTATAAATTATTTTGTCAATTTTCCCACCCTTGCCCAGAAAAACCCCTAAGATTCTGGTTGAAATTACACGGTACATAACTTGGTCAATGTTAAGCATTATTATTCTAATAGCTTAACTTGGAGACAACATCCAACTTTACAACACACCAAGTCTTTCTATTCAGGAACCTCTCTATGGTGAAAGCAGGGGTTGTTTAAAAATCCTTGAATGGTAACATATTTCATTTTGTATTTACAATGAAGTTTATATTCTTAAGTATTTCACAGAAATGTTAGGATCTCTTTTTATATAGGGAAAAATGCCTGGAGTGCTAAGAACAACTAACAGTCTGAACAAGTCAAATAGATATAGATATATTGCTTTATGAGCATCATGTTGCCAGAGTTATGTTTATGCTTTAACTTGGCCTATACATAGTTCCACTCAAGAAATACTGAAATTCCCTTACCATCATCATCATCCTGGTTAGGATTTGGTACGTCTTTCAGAATGCTGAAGATTTCATCATTGGTTGCCTTACTTTTAAAGGCAACAGCTAAACAGAGGGCAACAGAATGTCCAGGAAGAGAATCTAAACACAGAATGGGGGGTAATAAGCAGAATGACAGATCAGGATTAAGACTATTCTTATGAATAAATAACTGAGAAAAATTCTTTAAAATTCTTCCTTTCAAAATAGGATGCTCTTTATCCCAAGGACAATATTTAATCTGTATAAAGATACCATATGTCAAAGTTTCTTTTACCCATGCTTGCCCAGAAAAACCCCTAAGATTCTTATTTTTCACCTAAAAAGGGACAATTCTCATTTCAACAATTCCTTAAGGACACTTAGCTAAGTAAAATTCAGAGTACAAGGGGTGCTGATCTTCCTCCAGATGAGTGGTAAGGAGAAGACTGGACAAAGTTAAACTTTTAATGCCCTCAAGTCTCCTGGGCTCAAAAGCCCAGAACAACATACTTCTTTTTAATTTTACTAACACCCGCTTCCTCCTCCTTTCCTCGGGACAGTGGAAATGAAGTCTGAGTCTCAACAAGGTTAACAGCTGCCAACTTTAGAGAGGTGTTTTTGTACTTTTCTTTTTTGATGAGTCCAGAAGTTTGAATCTATGTAAGTCAGATGCTCATGTGATGGGACTCTGTTTACTACTGGTTAATATCAGTTGAGTCCTTATAAAAATTTGTGCTAGTACATACTGCAAGGCATCACCAGAGCAACAAGAAATCTGCTTTTAATGTAAGGTAGACAAAGAGGTAACAAAAAAGGCAATCCTGTCATAGAGTATGAGTTACTGGAATGAATAAAGTAAATTACAACAGTCATGTTACACCTGCTGTAGCTTTTTCTCTAAAAGAAAAAGCAAAGAAAAACAGAATCCCCTGTCACCAAGGGGTCTACATTCTAGCTGGGGAACCAACATATTCACATTAGACACAGCCAGAGAGAAATATAAAACTGGTGTGCTAAAGGTTAAAAATATATATACAGCAACTGAGCTTCGGCTAGACCCTAGAAAGATGAAAGGAAGTGGAATTAGAAAGGGCTTTCCAGACTAGGGTAATGGCAAAGCCAAGAACAAGGAATATGGGAAAAAATAAAAAAGGACGTGGGCCTGGCAGAAGTAGAGGTCCATTTGGGGAGAAATGAAAAATAATGAAGTAGGAACAAGGGTTATGAAGGCCTTAAATGTTAGGCTGAGTTATTCCTATGGGGAAAAAAGAAAGCTCATTCTTCAACAAAAATCTGAGCTTTCTGATAGCAAAGACTGTATCTTATTATTCTCTGAACCAGTACAAAACAAAACTTAAAACCTGGCACTTCTAAGCGCTGCATGAACCTTTGATTTGCCAAAAAGCACAGTAGCTAAGAGCATGTCCACTCAGTTAGTGCACCTATACCTGAATTTGGGCTCCACCACTCAGAAGCAATCTCATTCTAGCTTGACCTCTTGAAAGCCATTTCCTCACTGTAGTTTTGATAATCATTATCTATTTTTCAGAGTTGACATAATAAAATAGGAAATGTACCAGGACCAACACAGTTTATTTCAAGGAAAACAGGTAAAGTCAGGGACAAGAGGTGGAGAAACAGGCATACAGTATGAAAAGCAAGGAACAGCAGAGTTTCGAGATGCAAAGAACCTTTACACAACATGAAATGGAAGGATTATGGAGAGGCTGTGTTAAGTGTAATCTGCAAAAAACAAGTTGGAAAAACTCCATACCTAACTCTACCAGTGATCAACAATGTATAATACTTTACCTTCATTAAGTGTAAATACTGTGCAAAGTGCAAAATGGCTCATCAAATTATAGTCCCTAATTTATGGTGCAATTTCAGAGATTATGTGACTAAAAGGTAAGAAAATCATAATTAAGAATTTACTTTTAAAGGCATGCTGCCACAGAATATGTACATCTATGTTCCCAATACCACACTTGAATAAGAATGAATTCAAGTAATCTCCATCACCCTGACAATACAGTTTCAGTTTAGTAAGTTCTAACTATAAATTCATCTCGCTATACTTAACACATTCAAAAGAGAAAAACCAATTAACAAACCTAAAAAAAATTAGTCACTAAAAAATTAGTAACTAATTTTATCACAACCAAATCCTCAAAAATGATGACAGGGCAAATAAAACAGTGGCTAATGATAGACCACCATTCAAATGCAGGAAATATAAACCCCAAGAAAAGAAAAAGTGTAATCTCTCCACCTTAAACAACTGACTTCAGATATACTTGAACTGGTACCTTTTAAAGACAGAGGGATTTGTTTCATTACTTACTGCTGCTTTCATCTCCATACTTGTAAATGCAGGTTGGGTTTGCAGGACATAGAGCTGAGAAGGTAGGAGGAACAATATCTAATATACGCTGATGGTAAGACAACCTACAATACAAATAACAACCTCAGAAAACATCTTTTATCAGTCCCATTCTTTGGTAACACCCAACTTACATACAAAGTCACAATCTCCAACAACTTGGAACTCAGCTGACAACCAAGAAGTGAAAGGGGAACAAAATCCTTTAGGCTTTTGTCTAAGCCAGCGCACCAAATCTCAGGCACACTGCAAAACTTACTGGCTTGCACTGAGGTGTAGGTGAGTGAGCTCATGAGCCTGGTAGCCAAGGATGTGGGATGATGATGGAGTGTGATGGAGGTGACAGTCTCCATGCTTTGGAGACTGGCTATATTGTATCAAATAAATAAATATTGAAGATAATGAAAGCCAAGTTTCTTACTGCCTAAGAAGGTATTTACAAATCATGTTAGAGAAGTGTAGAAATAATAAGGTATTGAGTTGGAATTGGAGGTATATATATACACACACAGGTGGACATAAAAATAGTTATGGATGGATGGATGGATGTGTGCCCAAGAGGCTTAGAACCAATGACATCCCAATGGCAATGAGCATAGCAAGTGCCCAGACCTTGGCTCCTAAATACCATATTCCATTACTCTATTACTAGAAACTAGGGCTCTATGAATAAGCAGATGATTCCAGTGATGGGGCAAGAAAATGCAAGATGATCCTAAATATGTTGTTCCAGAAAATAAAGAAATGCTCAATGGAGTGGTGGGGTACATTTAAGAAAGTTTAAAAAAAAAAAAAAAAAAAAAGGACATATAGAGCTTACCAGGGCTCCTCATGTACATAACACAGATAATTTGGGCATCAAAATAAATGACCTTCATAGTTTATAACCCACTGAATGAAATATAAATTAATTAGTCCCTACTGATATATAAATAAAGGAATAAATAAATGGGGAGAAAGGACAGCTCTTTCTTACAGTAGAAGGCCCACTGATAAATGTAGAAAAAATAACGGAATGAGAAAATCATCACTTGACAACCATCTTAGTGGTAGCTGCTAAAAGCAAGATGGAGATTTGATGAAGAACAGATTAAGAGTAAAACTTCAGACTATCTCCCACAAAATACTAATGAATTCTACTAAAGGGAAAAATGGAGAGGTAGAAAAAGCTGGTAGAGAAAGGTAGAGAAAGCTGGCAGATATTGACATGACCAGGTGATCAAGATTAACATTACCAGTGGTGGGAATCATGTGCCTCTAGATGTGAGGCACCAAGAACATTAACAACTTAAGACCTCAGGCTGCTCATGAGGAAATATCAGAGCAATCCAAGTAAGGTCTAAACTCTTTAAAACCAGTAAGAACACGAAGATAGAAAAAGAGTAAGTGTTCAAGACTGAAGGAATCTGAAGAGAATGACAACTCAACATTACTCATGTTCCTGCATAAGATTCCAGACCAGACAGGAAATACAGATGTTGGGATGGCTGGCAAAATTTCAGCAGCACCTGTGGATTATGTAGTAGGATTGTACCACAGCTAGTTTCTTGATCTAAAAGGTTGTATGCCAGCTAGGTAGGAGAGTGGCTTTGTTTTGGAAGATATGAAGTTAACAGCTATGGAATGTACCTGAACAGGATACAGAATTCTTTGTGCTGTTGCGGCAACTTTTCTATAAATCTGAATTCATTTCATATATAACATCTTTTTTTTTTTTTTTGAGATAGAGTAGCACTATGTCGCCCAGGCTGGAGTGCAGTGGTGCAATCTTGGCTCACTGCAACCTCCACCTCCTACATTCAAGTGACTCTGCTGCCTCAGCCTCCCGAGTAGCTGAGATTATAGGCCTGTGCCACAACACCTGGCTAATTTTTGTATTTTTTGGAGAGACGGAGTTTCATCATGTTGGCCAGGGTGGTCTGAACTCCTGACCTCATGTGATCTACCTGTCTTGGCCTCCCAAAGTGTTGGGATTACAGGTGTGAGCCACTGCGCCCAGCCTATAATGTCTTTAAAAGTACTGGCTTAATTCACATGGAGTCTATATGGCTTGTTTGCCTAATTTTTTTTAGCCTACATCTTGATTAAAAGTGCGATGGAAAATGAGTAAGTGGATTTTGAATCCAATATTCTGAACACATATCACAAATGCAGAGAAGAGAAACAAATCCCCCCAAAGAAGTTAAAAGACCTAAACAAAAGAGAAAACACAAAAAACTTACCTCATACATTTTTCTAGAACTTCTCTTACAAACTTTGGTTTGGGACTTTCAGGATCTTGACTAAGACAATCTGACCTAATGAGGAAATGTAGTTTTATCAATTCTTACACACACCATCTGCACTTACACCCATTTGTACTATAATTATCTGTTAACTTATGATAACTTACAAGTTAAGTTATAATTGCACTTATAACTATTTGTACTTAACTATGCAAATAATTTCCTTCCAAGAAATTAAATATTTCGGACACTTTTATGTTACAGTTTTAAACACTAGCAGTTTTCTGACTACAGAAAGGAAGGATAAAACACACCACCACTTACCAATCTTCCCAGCTCCAACGGAACTGGAAGTTACTTAGATGATGAGAAAACCAATTAATAAACCTATGTAGAGGAGGGGGAGGTGGGGAGAGAAAAAAGAATGGCTGTGATTTATAACATAAATTTATTTAAGCCTTCAAACAGATAAAACTCGATTTTACAGAGTTAATGAAAAGCATATTCCCCTACATACAGCTGTATCTCCTACCAACCCTCTTCATCCTTTTTAGGTCAATGACATATACACTTCTAGTACGTGTTTTGTGTGGGCACCTAATATGTTTATTATTTAATTCTCACAACTTCCAAGGTACATATTATTTTCCCCATATAAATGATGATGAAACTGAAGGAAAAAAAAAAAAAGATTTAAGAAATGGTGGCCAGGTGCAGTGGCTCATGCCTGTAATCCCAGCTACTCAGAAAGGAGGCTCAGGCAGGAGGACTGCTTGAGCCCACAAGTTCAAGGTTATCATGAGCTATGCTCATGCCACTGCACTACAGCTTGGGTGACAGAGCAAGACCGTTTCAAAAAAAAAAAAAAAAAAAAAACTGCAGATAAAGCAATTACTGTACCTGTCTACACAGGTGGTATTCATTGTGTCCAAACGCATGTATAGCATTTCCGTTGCCTGTGCAAGCTATGAATTTAGGATAAGGAAAACTGTTCTCTACCTTTATCCCAAATAAGTTGTAACAGACAAAAATAGAAACAAAACATTTCCTTTAAGTCTTTATAATGATTAATGTTGAACATCTTTTCACACAATTATCTTGTTTTTTTTTTTTACAGCTTTGAAGTATCAGTGATGTATAATGAATTTGACCTGCATACACTAGTGAAATCAAGATAATATTTTCATCACCTCCCAAATTTCCCCATGCTCCTCCAAATGCACAGGCATACATTGTTTTATTATGTTACACAGAAATTGCATTTTTTTTTTTAAACAAACGGAAACTTTGTGGCAACCCTGCGACGAGCAAGTCTACGGGCACCATTATACCAATGGCATATGCTCACTTCATGTCTCTGTGTCACATACTGGTAATTCTTACAATGATGCAAGCTTTTCCATTATTAATTGCTGCAATCTCATAATAAAACTTTAAAAAATAAGAAGCTGCTTTCTATGGATGAGCAAAGAAAGTAGTTTCTCGAGATGAATCAATCCTTGTGAACATTGCTGAATGACAACAAAGGATTTAGACTATCATAGAAACTTAGCTAATGAAGCAGTGGCAGGGTTTGAGAAGATTAATTCCTTCAAAGTTCAAGTGTGGGTAAAATGCTGTATCAAACAGCATTACATGCTTCAGAGAAATCTTTTGTGAAAGGAAAAGTCAATCTATGCAGCAAGTTTCATTGCGATTTTTGAACTTCCTGACCCAAATAGTGAAGTATGTATCTAGATACGTATTTATAAACATACAAGTACATACATGTAATACACACAACACAGTTCAAAAGCCACTTTTTTTACCTGCAAAATTTAAACCCATAAGCAGAAATATTTAATAATCTTTTAAGACCAGTCCAAAGAGATTAAGTTTAAAAACAAAGGGAAGGATACAACTTGGGGTAGAGAGCCAGGCTGAAGTTTGCACAGTTCAATGAGAAGTGTTGTGTACATCACATCAATGTGAGGGGGTGCTGGAAGTTGAAACAGCTCTGCAAAGATCACCTAAAAAATAATCATGAGTCATAATTCAACTGTTACCTCTGCACTTCTATTAGAAATACCTTAACATTCTAAATCTGAGCTCTAACTCCATGACATTTTAAAAATGCAATTACTTTTTAATATTTAAAATTATGCTCTTTCAAATACAAAAATCTAAAATTGAAACTGTAATGAAAATTTCTACTTTCTACAATTTGATCAAATAAAAACATATGACACTAATGCTTATTTGATCTATACTCCTCCCAGAAAACTATGCAATTAAATTCCAACTTTGAAAGTTATCACAGTTAAGGAAATACAGCTTTTTGAGGGGCTCAAAAGATCCATGACAGTTTCATTCCTATAAGTAATAAGAACTCTTCAGCTGGGCGCAGTGGCTCACGCCTATAATCCCAGCACTTTGGGAGGCCAAGGCCAGCAGATTACTTAAGGTCAGGAGTTCCAGACAAGCTTGGACAACATGATGAAACCTCATCTCTACAAAAAATACAAAAATTAGCCGGGTGTGGTGGTGGGCACCTATAGTCCCCACAACTTGGGAGGCCGAGGCAGGAGAATTGCTTGAACCCAGGAGGCAGAGGTTGCATAAGCTGAGACCATGCCGCTGT
Source organism: Cacajao melanocephalus (assembly GCA_963573385.1). Classification (NCBI taxonomy): domain Eukaryota; kingdom Metazoa; phylum Chordata; class Mammalia; order Primates; family Pitheciidae; genus Cacajao; species Cacajao melanocephalus. The sequence goes on from CAUYLG010076280.1 coordinate 17,118, forward strand.
ACTCCAGCCTGGGTGACAGAGCGAGACTCCATCTCAAAAAAAAAAAAAAAAAAAAAGATTCAGTCATCCTATGGCTTCTCAGATGGAGTACCCAGATAGGGTCAACCTCACATTTTTTGTCAAGCCTATTGTCCCACAAATATTTTAAACAAAGCAAATTTGGGGCTATATTTTTAAAACATTAAGAGCAATTATTTTTTAATCATAATTGGGATAAAACTTAGATCACATTTTATGCAAAAATAAAATGAAATGAGAAATCTAATGGGAGCCCAATCTATAAAATAGATAAAATAGATAGGAACATGGGGATCAGGGTTTCACCCATTTGATTGTCCTCCTCACTTAGCCCCACAGGCATCTCTACAAGTGCCCATTGAGTTTGTTGAGCTCTGGCTGCCTCAGTGGTTGAGGCAATCATTTACTTATAATTTGAAGTGGCTGTTATAATAGGTAGATAGATGACTGCAGTCTTCCACAAGGTATAAAATAGCAGAACCTTTCAAATGAAAATTAAGGGAAAAATAAAGAAAGCACTGTACATGAACAGTATACAGTTACTAAATTACAGAATGGGTGATTATAGGTAGAAGAAGATTTGGCCCTGCACGTTCATTTATACAGAAGAATTAAGGAGAATTACAGGTTGTTTTTTGCTTCCTGGATCAAATATATACGGTATATTGAAAATATAATTAAAAACAAAATCTGGGCCGGGCACGGTGGCTCACGCCTGTAATCCCAGCACTTTGGGAGGCCGAGGTGGGCGGATCACGAGGTCAAGAGATCGAGACCATCCTGGCCAACACGGTGAAACCCCGTCTCTACTAAAAATACCAAAAAATTAGCCGGGCGTGGTGG
>CAUYLG010076283.1:0-36942 GCA_963573385.1 Cacajao melanocephalus
CCAAGCGTGCAATCACTGGGCCAAAGGGTCAGAGCATTGGTGAGGAGTCTTTGGCACAAACTGCAAATTTCCACCTTTTTTTTTTTTTTTTTTTTTTTTTTTGAGACAGAGTTTCACTCTTGTTGCCCAGGCTGAGGTGCAATGGTGTGATCTCGGCTCACTGCAACCTTTTCCTCCCAGGTTCAAAGGATTCTCCTGCCTCAGCTTCCCGAGTAGCTAGGATTACAGGCATGCACCACTACATCCAGCTAATTTTGTATTTTTAGCAGGGGTTTCTCCATGTTGGTCTGGCTGGTCTCAAACTCCCAACCTCAGGTGATCCACCTGCCTTGGCCTTCCAAAGCGCTGGGACTACAGGCGTGAGCCACTGCACCCAGCCTCTTCCCCTACTATTATCCCATGAATAGGGATTAGGTTTTTTAGAATGATTCTTTACATCTATTTTTCTTTAAATATACTTTTGAAGACTAAGAACTCAACTATCAGTTTTTAGAGAAAACTATTTCCATTTCCAGGGAACTAAATTTATAAATTTCTACCTCTAGTACTTTTTTAAAAAAAAATATGAATTACATTTTTTTAAAAAAAATGTACTAGAGGTAGAAATTTGTGAATATAGTTATAGAGCACTCAAGGCTCTACATTCATAAAGATTTGAGCAAAGTTCTGTATAGATCTCAGGCAGAGTGTTTTCTCACATCCCATCACTGAGACTCTGTCACCTTTTGATGATGAGGCTTTAAAACAGCATGTCCAGCTTTTTAGAGGTTAAATGAAAATAAAAGTCTTTTACCGATTAAAAGAATAAAGAAAGAACACTCGATTCCTTGGCGGTGTGAAGAAGAAAGTATTTGAATTTCCCTTAATCACTGAGCTCTCTGAAGAGTCAAGATTCTACGCTATTGAAGGGGAGAATTGGTAATTCAGCTCTTGGACAATGTAAGCAATCCCTCTCTCTTCTGTATAATCCTCTTCCAAAGAGAATCTCAGCTAACTTTAGAGATGTGGCAAGAGAAATCACCTGATCAACAGTCTTAACAGCTTAAACTTTGGAGTTTTTTCTGTGGATCTCTCAATACTGGCTGGGATGCCTGCTGTGCTTCAGTGTATATATCTATTTCCAAGCAAATAGGACTATGAAGTGGAGATTTTTTTGTCCCTAAGAACCACTTTCAAGCAGCCTTTCGCCAGAGATACCAATCACCATAGAATGTGGGAGGTCCCTTCCATTAGAGGATAGGAGTTACTCCAGGACTGCTTGGCTGCTGGCTGTGCCTTTATTGGTGACTGCTTTTAGAGGCTCGGTATCTTGCCAAAGAAAATTTGAACCACCTGAGTATCTACCCCGGTGCCTTTTGAATAGTTAGCACTGAATAAGTATTTGTTGACTGAATGAATGGCTGTCCTATGGGTTCATGCAATTGTAATTCTATTCAGGATGCTGTATCTCGGTTCCTTATCCTACCTTTCCAGACACTGTTTCAATGGGTTAAAGGGACCTTCTGCCAGGAAGGATCATTAGCTACCTTATTGGAGCTGATCTTTGTTCTGGAAGGCCCAGAGCTAAGGACAAAACCTACGGCTCCTTTTGCATAAGACTTGGATACCTTTAATTCTGTCTGCCCCGAACTGCCTACAGTCACATGTCAGCCACATTGTGCTTATCCAAGGACTTATCTGCACGGCCACACTGCACCTCCTGAGGGCTCCTCTGACTCCCATCGCCGCTGTCACCAAACTCTCTAACACATCAAGGGAAGCACTTGGGACATGCTTATGAAAACTATTCAAACATTTTGGTACTTGGTTCAAAGACAGAAACCTGGCAAGCGCCAACCCCTATTCCTTCTGGGCATTCATTAGGCCCTAAACATCTGAGCTTTGGCATCATCTGGCTTGCCCACCACAGGCTCCTTGAAGTTCTCTAGGAGAGAGGAACCAGGCAATAGCAAGTTATGGTTCAGTATATGAGACAGCCTGTTCCATTCATGCAAAGAAGAGGAACATTTTCCCCAGTACCCCCAGTATACCTGTGCCCTAAAGAATCTGGTTGTGTTTGCCTGAGAGATGACAGTGCTCTCCTGGACAGCTGGCCCTGGCCTCTGGTCATGAGTGAATGCATGAATTCATGAGTGAATGCAGATCATGGGTGAATTCTTTCTGTGCCTATCCCTGTCTGTGCAACTCTGCACAACTAAGGTCTTTAAATTGCCATATGCTCTGCTCATTTAGAATAACAGTTGTTTATCCATGACTGACCACATGCCAGACACATTTCTGAACAATTTGCACAGTATTAACTGACTTAATCTTCACTGCAACCCTATGAACGAGCATTATTTTTGCCTCCCTTTTTCAGATGAGGCATAGAACTTAAGTAAGTTGCCCAATGCCACCTTGAAAATGAGAAATGGAGATGAATTTGAACCTAAACATTCAGGCATCAGAACTCATGCCATAATAAAATATTGCCTTTCATATTTCATATCTAATTCAGTAATCTTATAAAGCAATAATATGGGCTGGGTGCCATGGCTCACGCCTGTAATCTCAACACTTTGAGAGACTGAGGCGGGTGGATCATCTGAGGTTAGGAGTTTGAGACCTGGCCAACATGGTGAAACCCTGTCTCTACAAAAAATACAAAAATTAGCTGGGCGCAGTGGGGGATGCCTATAAGCCCAGCTATTCGGGAGGCTGAGGCAGGAGAATGGCTTGAACCCAGGAGGCAGAGGTTGCAGTGAGCCAGGATCGTACCTCTGCACTCCAGCCTGGGTGACAGAGTGAGATCCTATCCAAAAAAAAAAAAAGTTAGAATATGCCTGTGTGTATTTCTTTGTACATAATTTAGTACAATGACACAAGGATAAAAGCAGGTGACAGATATTTATTTTGATGATAAGCAAGCTTTGTCTGTCTTGGTAAAGATCTTTGGATATGATGCAATTCCAAATCAGGCTGTTCTCTTTATCCGTATGCCCAGCTCACCTGTGGAGACTCCAAGGAAGCTCACCTCATTGTCTTTGATTCAGCAACCAATTTTCCTGGCTTTGGCTAGGATGTAAGAGCTGTATTGTAGAGAAATAACTCCTTGTCAAGTTCCAGTTTCTGCTATTACCCAAAAGGGACCTGGCCGAGTGACACTGCATAGCCCAGAGTGGCTTTAGCTGAAGAGTTCACTTTACTGACTTCTAGGCAATTTAGTACCATTATGAGCAATCTGCCATTTCTTTGTCATGGTCCATCATTTCATAACACTTTCCCTTCTCACAGCAACATATTCCTCCCCAGGATGCTCTTATATGGCAGCTATGTCCAGGGCAATGACCCTAGCTCCCAGTTATTGTTTTCCTTGTGCAGGGGTGAGGAAGGAAGGCTTCCCCCTTCATTGTCTGAAGATTCATTGAAAATGAACTACAAAAAGGCAGATTAATAGGAGAAAAAGGCATACACATCTATTTTAACATGTATAGTATGGGAGAATCGCAGGAGAATGATTATTCAATAATACGTTGGGGTCCAGGTGCTTTTATGCCTTCTTCATAGGAGAAGGGGAGAAGGGAGTGCAGGAGGAAATAATTTTTAGGGAGAATGAATGTACCTCATGTTCAGATAGTGGAGATAAATAATTCTCTTAGGCAATCGAATGGGACTGGAGAACAAACGAAATTCAAAGTTTGAGCTCTACGTTTGATGTTTAATTTTCAGTCTTTTTCTCCGTGATGAGTTTTAATCTTCTCTGGTTAATGAAATTTCAAGGAAAGGATCGCAGGCAATTGCATGTCTCTTTGGGAGTCTGGTTTCTGGGTAGTTAAGGGAACTTCAGAGAATAGCCTCAGCCTCGGCTTTGGGAGAGACAAAGGTGTGAGATATGGGGGTTGGGGGAAAGTCAGAGGGACCTTGAGGCTTTTTCTTTAGTTCCATATTTTGGGAAGTTATTTCCTGAGCCCTAACACTTGTTTATAAAACCAGAGTAGCCACTCCAGCCTGCTTACAGGGCTGCTGTGAAGCAGGGTTAAAAATAGTTATATTGGTCACCTGCAGGGAAATTATGCCAGGAGGCAAGACGCACTTAATTAGCTGTGGCCATTTCTAAAGATATGCTACAAATAAACTTTTTCAATTCCATATAGGTCCTTGAATCCTCAGATAATCCAGTCAAAGCTGATCCTTTGCCCTTGCCAGTGACCGGCAGGTCTTTCCAGACACTCAGAGCAGCCAAGACAGCATTTTTGAAAGTGCTACTCTATATTTAGCAGTCCAAATTGCCTGTGGCTTCACTCTCTCTTTGTACTTGCATCACCTAAAAAAGCTCCCCTTCACATGCAAGGTCAAAGAGATTGGGCAGACATTGATTTCTGTTGCCTGTGGAACCCAGAATAACTCTACTACTGCAAATGCTGCTCTAGGGGGGAAACTGAAAGAATGGATGTTATTCAATTAAACTTCGGCCAAGTGCAGAGGTGGGAGAGAATTTTAGCAAGGTGAGGGCACAGAGGTCCTGGCTTCCCCTGTCCAGAGAATTCCAAGTTCAGGTCAGGCCAGGATGATGCCTTGGGATCAGAGGTTTGGCACAAGGCCCTGAAGCTCCCTCTCCAACTTTCCTAGCTCCTCTTTTTACCTTTCACGTATTTTCTCTTCTTTTGTTCTCCCTTTTCCTCCTCCCTTCTTTCTTTCCTTACTTTTTTCTTCCTTGTTTTTTTTCTTCTTTCTTCCTCCCTATTTTTCTTCTACTCAGTCCTCAATGAATAAGCTCTTACTGTTTTTGAGCAAATGGGCTCTTTGCCTGAGATACACAGAAACCAAGAACCATGGCACCAGCTTTTGAGAAAAGAAAGGCTTTACTGCAAACTCTTCAAGCAAGAAGACAGGAAGTGGGTTCAAATCTGGCTCCGATTTGGGATCTGGGACAAGTTTTAAGGGATCAGAGGGCTAGGGATAGAATTTAGGAATGTTGACTCGACAGGGTCTGATTGGAACCATGTTGACACAGATTTTAGCACAAGATCTTCCAGGCCAATGAATCTTTTGCTTCTGAAAGAGTTCCAGTATTCAGGTTCTGGTCATATCCTAGTCTTGGTTCTGATAAAATTGACTGGTTACAAACATTATTAGAGGTCAAAGCTTTTTCTCTTGAGCATGTAGCTGGGCTACATGACTTACAGTTATTTCACTCTGTTATACCTACAAGGTAAGTTGAAATGTTATCATCAGAGTAGGCCCAGCTCAGACTGGTCCCACAGTTTACATTATTAAATTTTGTGCAGTGTGCAAGGCATTGGGATTATTAAAATTATTGAATGAAAAATCATTGGCTTGAAAAAGCTCACCTGTTAGAGGGCTAGACAAATAAACAGGCCATCATGATACAGTGTCACACAAGGATGACAAAGAAGGAGAAAAGGCATTCAGCTAGCCTGAGAGGTGCCAGGGAAGGCTGCCCAGTTAGGATAGCACTGAGCTGTATTACTCTTCATCCCACCATGTAAGAGCTAGCCCTGGGGGGAGCATGCCCCTTATTTCTTCTCTTTCAAGCTTGCACAGTATATAAGAAAGCCACGTCAGTGGCACTTCTGCCGGCTGGGGTCTACATCCAGCTCCTGTCTCCATTACCACCTTAGGCTCCTTCCACTGTCTGCATTCTCATTCCTCTGGCCTGTGGCTATAGAGTCCACACTGTCTTCTTCAAGGTTAAGAGAAGATCTGGAAATAAAATAAAATCACAAAAGGTAAATAGCAACTCTGCATTAAATGAGGCAAATATTTTAAAAATTGTCTACATTTTTTTTTTTGAAGATGGAGTTTCACTCTTATTGCCCAGGCTTGAGTGCAATGGTGCAATCTCAGTTCACTACAACCTCCACCTCCTGGGTTCAAGCAATTCTCCTGCCTCAGCCACCCTGGTGGCTGGGATTACAGGCGCACACCACCACGCCCTGCTAATTTTTTGTATTTTTAGTAGAGGTGGAGTTTGACTATGTTGGCCAGGCTGGTCTCAAACTCCCGACCTCAGATGATCCATCCACCTCAGCCTCCCAAATTGCTGGGATTACAGGTGTGAGCCACTGTGCCAGGCTCTAAAATTATCTAAATTTTCAAGGAATAAGAGTGCTGGGAGTTAATGGTGTGTCTGGTGTTTGCAGTAAGTCAAATAAAAACTGTTGCAGGCTGGGAATGATGGCTCACACCTGTAATCCCAGAACTTTGGGAGGCTGAGGCAGGTAGATCACTTGAGGCCAGTGTTGTTAAAAAAACAAACAAACAAAAAAAACCAGGTTTTTGTCAGGAAAAGTTAGGCATGCAGACACTTTGAAGTGTGAGCGGGAATGGAATTTATTGAGTGAAAAGGAAGATAAACTCTCAGTAAAGCAAGAGAGGTTCTTTTTTACAGGCTCCCATTTCACAGTTTGAATCCCAGGTTCCATCCAGGAACAGAAGGGGCCAGCCTCTCCCCACCGCAAACCGCACAAATTTCCAGAGACTCCACCCCATCCTCCCACTGCACAGGCCAGTGTGAGATTCTCTGGGGATGTTCGCCCTTATCTTCGTCCTGCATCTATCATTCCCCCCTCTAAAGAAGTACATCTAACTGCCATTAGGATAAGGATAAGGATAAGGATAAGGATAAGGATAAGGATAAGGATAAGGATAAGGATAAGGATAAGGATAAGGGATAAGGACCAATCTTAACTGCTTCCTACTGACAGGGGGTGCTGTTTTGGGGAAACGGCAGTCAGAGCTCCCTCAGAGGCCTATGTAAGGGTCCCCAGCAGAAAGGGCCAGCATCTGAGGCTTCAGTTGCGTGACAATTTGGAGTGTGATGGCCTGAAGGTGAGAAGAGACAAACCGAGTTATTAGAAAACATATCAAAATGAAACAAGGTTTGGGCTGGGGGTGGGTAAAGACAACTCAAAAATCCCAAGGCCTTTTACCAGTGTGCACAGGGAGAGGGAGGCCAACGGCTTGTTTGCGAACATGTCAGGTTTCTGGGTTCCCTTCCCCTGAGCCCAATCCTAAGGCAACCAGTTTAAGGTTTGGGAAATTAACTCTTTGCAGTTTGGAGGATGCATCTGAGGGGAATGTCCTGTAGTATGGAGACACAATTACCTATCGGTAAAGAGAGGACAGAGGAAGAGAAAGGAAAAAAAGGAAGCTTTTTTTCAAAGAAGTCCCAGGGGTTCAGGATGCACTCGAAAGGGGTACAGACTGAAAATGAATGGCTACACATCTAGAAAGAGGGGAGCAGGCATCCCTGGTTTCTTTCTCTTCCTAGAAAATATCTGGGGTATGTGAGGGAGGGAAAGTGACCTTGTATCCCTCTGACCTTGTACCCCTGAGACCCAGTGACTGTGACAGGGTGCCACACATGAGTGTTAAAGCAGCTTTCACCCATGTTAACAGGCGGGCCTAGTAGGTGGGAGTATCTGATCTTACCCACATACGTTCTATATCCCCTGCAGTCAATAGCCTTGAATTCCCTAGCCCTCTTTTATGCCATGGATACTAGCGTGACCTTTATCCATGACATGGGAAGCTTGGCTTAATTGGCAGGAATCAGCCACAAGTGCCTGTGCTGTGCATTTTAACTTCTGTTATTATCTGCCTCTGGATCCCTCAGATCCAGCTTTCTTTCCTAGACGTTTGACTGGAAGCTTGGCATTGAGTTTGGGACAAAAATTTGTCTCGGTGGGTTTGCATAGACTCCTTATCATAAGCCAAATGCTAAGGTGAAGCTGTGGAATTGAGTCCTCCTCCAACAAGGGAGAAAAAAAGGATGTCTTGTGATATGCCCAGATAACCGGTGGCTGTAGTTATGCTTTCTAAAGTTTGGGTGCACAGTGCTTGGCTTTGGTTAACACCCTTGGTCTTACTTTCCCAAAAAGGAAAACTCCAGGGATGGGCATCCTATTTACTCCCATCACCTGGCAAGATCTGCAGGATAATTGTTCAGAACAAGAATACTGATCCAGAATTCTGCATTACCCATTCCTTTTGTTCTTTCTGAGTTACAGCTGGAGACTGCTGGTTGGTTTACCTTCCCTTTAAAAATAATTTGATCCAAGCACTTATCTTCCTTTAGGCCAATTAATTAGAGCTTTTTTTATAGACATCACACACAGCACATATATAGCTACAGAGACAGGCAGAAGAAAACCCACTCAAGATCTTTCGTTTGCCAATCTCCTAATTGGATTATTGGCCTCTGGGTGGAGCCCTTTAAGAAATATGGCTAGTAAACATGCAGCTTCTAAGGGCTAATAAACAGGCATAGATGGGGCAAAAACAGATTTTGAGAGGTATGTATCCACTTTTAGTTCCTGAGCTTCCATGAGGAAAACAGAGGTCTCTCTTCTCTTGTGTGTGCATTGAGAGTGTCAAGGCAAAATGGAGAAAAGTAATTCAGTTGGCTGAGAAAAATACCTTTTCTCCAGCAAAACAAGATCCAAGAAAAGAAAAGCATAAAGGCCTTTTAAATATATTTATGACTTGGCTATCCACTTATAATTAACCTGGGCGCTCTTTAAGAAAATCCTTTTAACTTTCTTTTTCCTGACTTTAGCCACACCAAGGGGCTTTCAAACTTTACTAAAGACTCAAAGAAAGGAAAATCGAAGGCTGTTTGTGGAGGGGAGGAGAATCAAGAGATAGCAAAGGTTGCAGAGATATCAGACCAGAAAGGGATCATTTCCTATGGCAGGGTTGAAGCCCAGGCCACCATTGTAAAACGGCGGAGGCCAAAACAAACGCATTGTCACGTGGTTACAGGCCACACTCCCAAAGATGTGAAACAAGGTGGAGGCCTGCCACAGAGTTTGCTACGGAACATACAGAAAGATATGCACAGCACACCAGATTGGCTACAACGCAAGATCAACCTCACAAATCCTTTTTCAAAATTAAAACTTTACAGAGAATAAAAACAGTGATCTCCATTATTCCTGGCACAGCAAAACGTCTTCCAAAAGGGAAAAAAACCTCACTTAAAAGTCAACTGCTGACAGGGTAGAGAAAAGAAAATAGACGTCTGGAGAAGAACCTGTTATCCTTCTGCAAATGTGTTCCTCCATCACGGAGAGTAACTTAATTGCTGTTGAATGGAGTGGGACCCCTTGGCTGGGGAAGGGGAAGGCTCTATGCCTGTGTGGTGGGAGCACTGATCAGCCTGCCACTGGGCACCCTTGGGCCATGCATTCCAGCCCTGGCCCTGAGGGGAGCAGGAGAACCACCATTCACTGGTCCGTCCCACTTGCACCAGCAGCTATTGGGGTGGTGTGGCGTGCAGTTTCTTCTATCCGCAGAAGTATGAGGAGAAAAAGGCTTAGCAGTGAAAGACAAAAAGATTTTTTGGTTTGCATGATACTCACCCTCCCTGACGTCCCATGTCTACATGCCAAAAATGTAGAAAAAAAAAAAAAAACCTGTGTTCTTGTCACACAACCAGGAAAAGTTAGGGATGCAGACAGTTTGAAGGGTGAGGAGGAATAGAATTTATTGGATGAAAAGAAAGATAAACTCTCAGCAAAGTGAGACAGATTCCTGTTAACAGGACCCCATCTCACAGATTGAGGAGGAACCAGGCTCCTCCCCCTGAAAAATGGCATGAACTTCCCAAGGCTCCGCCCCATCCACCCAGTGTGCAGGCCCGTGAAAGATTCTCCAGGCCCGCTTATCTTCCCCTATATCTGTCACCAGGAGTTGAGACCAGCCTGGCCAACGTGGTGAAACCTCATCACTACTGAAAATACAAAAATTAGTAAGGCATGGTGGCACACTACTGTAATCCCAGCTACTCAGGGTGCTGAGGCATGAAAACTGCTTGAACCTGGGAGGTGGAGGTTGCAGTGAGCCAGTGAGCGGAGATCATGCCACTGCATTCCAGCCTGGGCAACAAAGCAAGACTCTGAAAACAAAATGAAACAAAACAGTAAGACTTTGCTGTACAAGTGAATTGAGATATCTAGTACAAAATAAGCTTTGGGCTGGGTGCAGTGGCTCACGCCTGTAATCCCAGCACTTTGGGAAGCTGAGGTGGGTGGATCATCAGAGGTCAGGAGTTTAAGACCAGCCTAGCCAACAGGGTAAAACTCTGTCTCTACAAAAAAATACAAAAATTAGCTGGATATGGTGGCATGCACCTGTAATCCCAGTTACTCAGGAGGCTGAGGAGGGAGAATTGCTTGAACTGCGGAGGTGGAGGTTGCAGTGAGCAAAGATTGTGACACTGCGCTCCAGCCTGGGTGACAGAGTGAGACCTTGTCTCAAAAGAAAAAATGAAAAATAAGCTTTGTTTATGCTAAGAAAGGTTTTTTAATAAGAGGGTTTGCCTTTGGTTAAAAGCTATCTTAAAAATTAGATCTTTTAAAGTATTTGCACACAGTCATAGATTAGATCTGACTGGGGCTGAAGTCTCCTGTATCTTATGAATATCTTATGATTCTGTGAGTGAATTCTGTGTGAATGCTGATATAGATATATATGTAGATGTCGACAAAAATAGCCAAACTCTGTAAAATATTTGAAAAGATTTATTCTGAGCCCAATATTAGTGGCCATGTCCCAAGGCACAGTCTCAAGAGGTCTTGGGACATGTGCCCAAGCTGGTTGGGTTACAGCTTGCTTTTATACCTTTTAGGAAGACATAAGACATCAATCAATAATACATGGTTTGGTCCAGAATGGCAGAACAATTTGAAGTGTGAGGCTTACCAGGTCATAGGTAGATTAAAGATTTTCTGGTTGGCAACGAGGAGTGGTGGCTCACGCCTATAATCCCAACACTTTGGGAGGCCAAAGTGGGCGGATCCTTTAAGACTAGGAGGTTGAGACCAGCCTGTCCAAACTGGTGAAACCTGATCTTTACTAGTAATATAAAAATTAGCCCAGCATGATGGCACATGCCTGTCATTCCAGCTACTCTGGAGGCTAAGGATTGAAAATCACTTGAAACCCAGGAGGGAGAGGTTACAGTGGGCCAAGATGGCACCACTGCACTCCAGCCTGGGCAACAAAGCATGACTCTGTCTCAAAAAACTAACCAAGCACACACACACACATGCAAAAAATAAAAAAGATTTTCTGATTGTCAATTGGTCAAAAAAATTAAGTTATGATCTAAAAGCCTGGAATCAACAGAAAGACGTGTCTGTGTTAAGAGAAGGGGTTGTGGAGACCAAGGTACTTATTATGTAGATCAGGTCTTGGAAGGGGCCAGTTTTAGAGATAATAAGTGGCAAATGTTTCCTATTCAGACCTGTACAAAGTGCTAGACTTAGTTAATTCTCTTCAGGATTGGGAGGGTCTAGAAGACCATTGTGTTAATAGACATTCTTTGCAGAATGCAAATCTAAATCTCCCCCAAAGAAAAGATGACTTCACAGAATCATTAATATGGTAAAGAAACATATTCTGTGTGAAAATATTTTGATTTCCTTCTTTATCTGTCATGTGATGTTCCCACTTAATTCTGCCTGTTCTAGAAGATTTGATTTCTTTTGGTTTGGAAATGCATCCTGTTTTTGGGTAGTTACTCACTCAATCCAAGCTTTAAACTTAAAGTTCAGATTCTCTATCAGTTCTGTTGTGTCTTCCCTGTCTCCCAGGATGGCATCTATGTTATCAGTTCGTGTCTTCCCTGTCTCCTAGGATGGCATCTATGTACAGGAGGGTTCGCATCCTGGTGCTGTCCTCTGGGTCCTACCAGCTACGATCTGCATAAACTCTTAATCTTCGTAAGATGGTCTCTAGTCCTTCTGCACCTGCTGCAGTTCTTGTTGGTCACACTATTCTTCCAGAGGGGACGGTACACTTGTTGCTGATATACTTTTTTTGTGTCAGGTGTGGGACCACAAAGTCTGCACACTCTGCGACATTCTCTTGCCAGCCCCAGGCTCTCTTCCAATCCACCGATCCCCTCTACATTCCTTCAACCCTCACTGGACTTGCAGGAACATCTGCCTCTCTCCTCAGGCAGGCAGGACACAGAGGTACTATTCTGGGCTTTTTTCTCTTCAATCTACCAGCTGCCAATTCTAAGTTACTGTCCCAACCTGTCATAAGTACGGGGAAACTTCCGAGTTGGTTTCCTTCCAAGAGCTCCAAACAAACAAACAAACAAAGGCAAGCCCTATCGATTCTTTAATCTATCATCTGCTGCCCCATCCCTCATATGCACATCTACACATAGACACACAAGGGCCAGGGTGGATGGGGTACTGGGTCCCTACTCAGTCTGCCATCTGCTCCTTAGCTTCCAATATCTCCTATATCCTTGTGCAGTCAGAAGAAGTTTCCATGCCTTCCTTTTATCAGAGGTGTTTGAACCAGAGAGACTCCATCTTGAATAGGGGCTGGGTAAAATAAGGCTGAGACCTACTGGGCTGCATTCCCAGAAGGTTAGGGATTCTAAGTCACAGGATGAGATAGGAAGTCAACACAAGAGTGTGTTCCCCATACTTATGACAGGTTGGGACAGTGACCTAGAATTGGCAACAGGGTAGGTAAAACAGCATGTGGTAAAGAAGCCAGTGAAAACCCACCGAAACCAAGATGATGACGAAAGTGACCTCTGGTCATCTTCACTGCTCATTAAACGCTATTTATATTGCATTAGCATGCTAAAAGACATTCCCACCAGAGCCAAGACAGTTTATCAATGCCATGGTTAACATCAGGAAGTTAACCTATATGGTCTAAAAAAAAAAGGGAACTCTCAGTTCCGGAAATTTCCCACCCCTTTCTCAGAAAACTCATGAAAAATCCACCGCTTGTTTAGCATATAATCAGGAAATAACCATAAAATAGACGACCAGCAGCCCTGAGGGCCTATGTGGAGTAGCCATTCCTTATTCCGTGACTTTCTTAATAAACTTGCTTTCACTTTACTCTATGGACTCACCTCGAATTCTTTCCTGTGGGGGTCCAAGGGGTCCTGATTGAGACCCCTTTCTGGTAACACTTTGAGCCAAGGAAACGTAAATCTCTTTTTCTCTCAAAAAAAGTCTAGCTTTAGCTTTTTCAACTATTGTCTCTGAAAAGGGCTTCAAGAGTGCTTTGAATGTCAAAAGGGGGCCCTTTAATTCCCTTGCTCTTGTTTAGATTTTATCTTCCCTTTGAAGCAAGGAGGAAAGCTCAGCCTCAAGGTCTGGACAGCCTCAGGACAGCAAAAATTCCAGGAATAGTAAATGCTTTAAGGTTCTATTTCAGAATAGCAGCTCTCAGACTGGACGTTCCCTACCCATGGCCTGCTGACCCCTACCTTTTATTCCCATACCCTTGTCTCCCCCTCTAGGGCTCCCTTGCCACAGGAGGACCCTTCATGAAAGGGGGAGGTGGCTGATGGTGTCAAGATGCCCCATCCAGTACACAGCAGCACTTCTTCCATCAGAAGAGGGGAAGGGGTATGATTCAGCCAACATCATAATTTTTATCTAGGTCAAAAATACATGTGCCTTCCATATGTTAAGGCAACATTCAAACAGATTTGATAGGAAGTACCAAAGTCTTATTGGCTGAACCAACAGAAAGAAAAAAAGAGCTGCTTAGAATATTTGACAAACAGAGAGTCATATGTTTTGAGAAAGGAACGTCTAAATAGGATTGCTAAGTTAAAGGAGCAGTTCCCTTTTTACAATAAAACCTCTAGGTATAACTTCTCTAACAGGTTATTAACATATATCTTACCTTTTCTGAACCACACTGACTGGAAGCAGTTAAATGCCTCTATCAGCCTTGCATATTAAGCAAATATGTGGTGACAAAATACAATAAAATGCTGCAGGCCTGTCTGAGGATGGCTAGTTTATAAAAAGCAGAGCCCTGTTTTACTGAAACATTAGCATGGTATAAAAACTGAAGCAATGCAAATTTTATAATTTTAGTACACATGTATGTGTATATATCCATGTATACATATATATAGTGGTATATATATATATTCATGTATATATACATACGTGTGTATACACACACACACACACACACACACACACACTTCTTTCCTTTCTCACATATGTAGAAGGTAAATCTCCAAAGTATAGCGAAAGTTACTGTTGAGGAGAAAGACAAGCAAGTTGTGAGGAGACTGGTGTCATTTACCCCTTTGAACCTGCACATCTCAAACGGCATCCTTTGATTGGTTCATTTCCAGGTGACTCTGCAGTGAATGCATACTGATTTTATAATCCAGCTCTCTTTTCTCTTCTGGGAAATGCACTGTCTTCTGTTGCAAGCATATTAGTTTAGTGGGAGCTGCTTTGTCATTAGAGAATACACCTGGGCAAAGGGGAAGAAGAGGGAAGAGGGCTGGTGACCATCACCAAGTCAGAGTCTTGCTTTAAGGATTTTCCAACTTTAGCCTGAGATAAAGAACGCTGTCTCTCTGGGGCTAAACCTAGGAATCTCAGTTTCACGACTTTTACCTGTGTGACCTTGGGCAAGTTACTTCGACTCTGTCTCTTAGTTTCCTTCTGTAAAATAGGGATAATAATAGTACTTACCTGATAAAGTGGTGAAATTTTAGTGAGTGCATCTAAAAAATTTAGAACAATATTTGGCACACAATAAACTTTCAATACAATTTGTGAGAAATGGGAGCTGCCATTTTCCATCCCTGTTCCCTACCTATTGGAGAAAGATAATCAGAGCTAAGAAAAACTACAGTGGAAAAAGTAAGAGGCCAGAGACAGATAAAAATAGATAGCAGTGCCTTACCACCACCCTGTATCCCTGGGTTAGCTGCTTCCTGAGGCAAGCCTCATCCCTGACTTTCCTAGGGCTATGTTAGGTCCCCCACAAATTTCTGCCTTTGCTTGAGTTTTGAACTTCTCATTCTTTTACTTTTAACTACTTGTAAGTTGTATCCCTTTTAAATATGCTTTAGTATTTAAAGTAGGTATCCCACAGACACCCTATGGTTGGGTCTTGCTTTTTTGGCCCATGATAATAATGTTAATGATTAACAGCTCTTTTACATTAAATTGTTATAAGAGCTTGCACATCTACTCCTTCACTTGAAGAGAAGACTGCAGCATAGATGATGAATTGGTTTGCTGAATAACTTGTATGTAGCTTAGCGCAGCTGAGACTAGAACCCCAGGGCTAGAAATACCCCAGTTGCTCTTTCGTCTTTCCCAACCACATTGTTGTTATGAGAGATAAGGTGTCAGGAGCTTATAAAGCAAAAGTTAATAGGTAAAAACCAGTGGTGAAGATTTCAAAGGTTACTGCCATTATGAAAACAGTTCCCAATCACTTTTGTTTCCAACTTTAGGAAAGAAATCTTCACCACTGGCTTCTACTTCTACTTCTTAACTCTTGCTTTTTCCAGACCCAGCATATATGTAAAGCAAAGATCAAGTCACAGCCAGAACCTCTGAATGGTTTTTGGTGCTGCTTGTTTCGCTGTACTCATTGCTACCCCTTCCTTCCTTATCTCAGATATCCCCACCAGGATTCCGCCAAAGGAGAAGTTACAAAGAGCCTTCCAGGCCTCCTCAGAGGAGTTGGCTAAAGTTGGCATTGCCCTTGACCTGGATATTAAAACCATTAAAAAAAGATACAGATATTTTGATTTTCAACCCTTGCTCTGTGAGTAACCCTTTTGTGAGAATGACTATTTTTCTTTCATTTATTTTTCCCATGAAGAGTAATTGCACATCTGCTATATACCAAGCACACTCTAGGCATCAGGGTATAGCAATGAGCAAGACAGATAGAGTGCTTGCACCTATGGACAAGCTTCTTGCACTACCTACGCAAATGTTTGATTACAGTTCATTCAAATGTGTATAGAGTGTATACATAAGGCCAGGCACAGGCTTAAGTGCTGGGGACACAGTTGTGAAGAGCCCTCTGCTCAGTAAGTGACATTTTTAAGTGAAGGAAGCCTTATGAACAAGGCAGCATTTCTTTCCCTGCTAAAGTCCCTGAATACTTCAGCCATCTCATCTCATCTGAATCCTTGTATGATTCTCTAGCCGGAAAAACAGAAGTAAAATAATTCCCTTTTAGGGTTTACATAGTCACCAAAGGTTTCAATAGAGGGGAAAACTCAGAGAATGTCTATTATATTTGCAGACACTGAGATCCAAACAGATTGGAAGTTTCCCCAAATCACTACCTTATAACACAACCAACACTAGAATCCAGATTTACAGATTGCCAGCCCAGTATGCATTCTCCTAGTAGACATAGTGCAATTTAGACATTCTCTCTCATATTGTAAATTTTAGTTTTCAAAGAATTTGCCTATTTCATCTGATCTGGCAAACTGTCAACTTCAAACAGTTATAATATTTCTTAAACATTCTTTTAATGTTTGTAGGGTCTGTAGTAATAGCTCCTTTTTCATTTCTGGTATTAGTAATTTGTGTTTACCTCTCTTTTTCTTTCTTTTTTTTAAATCAATCTTGCTTTACATTTATCAATTTTGTTGATATTTTTAAAAAACCATCTTTGGCTTTGTTAATTTTTTATTTTCTATTATATTGATTTGTGTAATCTTTTTTATTGTTTTCCTTGTACATACTTGCACATATTTTGGTTTTTAATTGCTTTTCTTTTTGTAGCTTCTTAAAGTAGAATTTTAAATCATTGATTTGATGCATGTCTCTGTGATATTAAATAAAAAAGAAATCCTTGTACTTTGAGAATATTTTTGCATACAGAATACTTCCTTCTGTATTATTGTCAAATCACAAAATTATGTTTTCTAACTAAATAGTAGTATCCCTTATGTTTTCTAACTAAATAGTAGTATCCCTTTAAAATAAATAAAAATGTAAAGGCCTCGTCAGAAAACTATTTAATCTACACTTAACCTGTAATATAAATTGCTATACAAGTGAATGAACTAACATTGGTTCTCTTTAATTTAAATAAAACAGCTGGACATGATGGTCCACCTGATTTTTTAAATTAGGACTTGTAGTCCTAGCTACTCAGGAAGCTAAAGTGGGAGGATTGCTTGAGCCAGGAGTTTGAGGCTGCAGTGAGCTAAGAAATTGCCACTTTACTCCTGCCTGGGTGACAGAGAGAGACCCATCTCTAAAAAAATTATTTACATACACATATGAACAAATAAAATGACAATGAATGAAAAGATGTAAATATCTCTCTCATTCACACAAAGATAAATTTCTTTGATATAATACATGCCCCCAATCCTTGACTGATACCTGAACTACATGTCTGTAGGGTAAATCAAAGAATTCACTCTGCAAGGCTGAGTAAGCTGAATAGTAGTTTCTGGAGACCAAGTTTCAGTTTATGTCCAGTCTAGTTATAGAGGCTTGGGAAACACATCTTGCTTTTTATTATACATCAGAAGAGACATGCCTTAGAGGAGTAAAGCTCACAACTCATGACTAAGGGATTTGCCCTATCCCCAGCATTAAAGGATAAATTAAAGACCAATTCTAACAAAGCTTAAAACCATGCCTATGCAATAAGATCAAGGGTCTTTGCCAGTCTATCTCTTGGATAGACCCTATGCTGAGCAATAAAATAAGTCTCAGAGGACTGAACTCATATAGAACATATTCTTTGACTGCAACATAATTATATTTGAAATCAATAATGTTAAGATAACTAAAATGTCCCCCAAATATTTAGAAATTTAGCAACACTCTTCAAAAAAAAACTCATGGGTCAAAGAAGAAATCACCAGAAAAATTTTAAAAAATTTAAAACACTATACAAAAGAAAGCTGCTGTGTCTATAATCAATATCTAACATTATAGGGTTTAAAATAATGATGGGTCTTTAATAATAATGAAAGGTTGAATCCAATAAGAAGATGACAAAAATCCTACATGCATGTGCATCTGATAAGTGTGTCACAAAGCAGAAATCAGCAGAATTGAAAAGAGAAAGAAACAATCACACAATTATGATGGGATTATTTTAAAACCCCACTTATCTCAGTAATTGATAGAACACTTAGCTAGAAAAACCAATAGGGATATAAAAGATTTTAGCAGCACCAATAATCAACCTGATCTAATTGAAATTTATAGAACATTGCACCCAACAACTGGAGAGTAAATATCCTTTTTAAATCCACTTGAAACATTTTCCAAGATAGACTACATGCTGGATTATGAAATGCATTTCAAAGGATCAAAATAATGCAGAGTATGCTCTGTGGTCACAACGGTATTAAATTACAATAAGATATCTAGAAAATTGCAGAATATTAAGAAATTAAGCAATACATTTTATAATGCCTCATATAGGTCAAAGAAGAAATCACAAGGGAAATTGGAAAATAATTTGAGGCTTGGTGGAATGTTTCACATCTATAATCCCATCACTTTGGGAGGCTGAACTGGGAGAATCACTTGAGGCTAAGAGTTTGAGACCAGCCTGGAAACATGGTGAGAGACCTCCCTACAAAAAAATGAGGCAGCCATGGTGGTGTGCATCTATTGTCCTAGCTACTCAGGAGGTTGATGCAAGAGGTTTGCTTGAGCCTAGGAGTTTGAGGCTGCAGTGAGCCATGATCATGCCACTACTCCAGTCTGGGTGATATTCAAGACCTTGTCTCAAAAAAAAAAAAAAAAAAAGAACCTCTATGGAAACCTACATCATACAAAAATGGTGAACTCATTACAGCCAATATTTACTATAATATTTTAAGTTAGAAAAGGACAATCAGACTATGATAGTAACAAATTATGAAGACTGCATATATAGAAATAGGGTTTACTGTTTGCATAATATAAAATGTAGCTGACAGATATTGTTATTCTACAATCCAATAATTAGAGTCTAGTGAAAATTTTTTTGTCATAAATGAAAATTACTAATATTATATTTATATAGTGAAATGAAGCATGTCTGCACAAGGTTGAAAGAGGGAGTCTTTGCAAGGGGACGAGAAAGCTGAGGACAGAATTACTGAGCTTCTGGTTCTCTCTAGAGCATATGCTTGCTGCTCCAGTCTCCAATTTCCAACTGTCTAATTTTTGTTTTTTAGAGGGAGTTTCGCTCTTGTTACCCAGGCTGAAGTGCAGTGGCACAATCTCGGCTCACTGCAACCTTCACCTCCCAGGTTCAAGCAATTCTCCTGCCTCAGCCTCTTGAGTAGCTGGGATTACAGGCATGCCTCACCACACCCGGCTAAGTTTTTTGTATTTTTAGAAGAGACAGAGTTTCACCATGTTGGTAGGCTGATCTTGAACTCCTTACCTCAGGTGATCTGCCCACCTTGACCTCCCAAAGTGCTGGGATTACAGGCGTGAGCCACTGCACCAGGCCTCCAACGGTCTGAATTTAGTGAAGATGTGCTTCTGCTTTTCCTTAAGCTGCACTGACTCTAAGATGTCAGGAATTAACTTGCTATCATTCCAAATATTTGGAAATGGAAGATCTTTCAAAAAATGTCCTTGGAATAAGCTATGTCTCTGGAAAAATCAGGAAATAATTTGCTGTCTCCTCACCCCTTACAATAGCTGCCGTTGTGTCTTTCTCTCCATATCCCATTGCCATGTGACTTCACAGCCTACCCTGTCAAAAGCCTATTTTCCACCCTCTGACTCTGGGCTAGAATTGTCTCTTGCTTTGACCAATACAAGTGCTGCAGAATTGAAGCCCCAATTCAGAGTTTGATCTCAAAAAGCTTTGGGTGCTTCTGTATGCCTGACTTCTGTCCAGCTGTTCTTTGTAAAGTCTGGGCTGGTGCGCCAGAGGATGAGACCACATGGATCACAGAAGAGATTTTTTCAATTGAGGCTTGCCTTCACAAGCCCCTTCTAGCTGAACCGGGAGCTGACCATGGATACATGAGTAAATCTAGCTGAGACCCACCAAACCTGGCTCAATCACCACTCAGACTTGTGAACTGAACAAATCATTGTTCCTTCATCCCACTTATTTTGGTAATGGTGTGTATAGAAGTAACTAGCTGATACAATATCAGTACCTAGAAGTGGGGTGCTGCCATATTAAAAACGCAAAGTATGAGCCACTGGTTTGAAGACCAAATGAAATGGGCCAGTGATCATTTTGTTACAATTCTTAGCACTTGGAAATACAATAAGCCAGGCTCCAGTGGAGTTGGGAAAATAACTCCATCCCTACTTCCCTTCAACAAAATCTTCTCAAATTTATTATATTATAGTCATAATATTTATTATATTCATAGATATAATAAATGTATTTATTATATTCATAGATATAATACATGATCCCATACTTCAAAGGAATCAGTAACTGGAAGGATGATGGTGTAGTTTGGATGTGTGTCCAGCCCAAATTGCATGTTAAAATGTAATCTCCAATGTCGGAGGTGGGGCTTGGTGGAAGGTGATCAAATCATGGGGGCAGATTTCTCAGGAATGGTTTAACACCATCCCTGTGATAGTGAGTGAATTCTCACCAGATCTGGTTGTTTAAAAGAGTGTGGCGCCTCTCTCTCTCTTATTTCTGCTTTTCCTTTGTGACATGCCTGCTCCCACCTCACCTTCCACCATGAGTAAAAGCTCCCCGAGGCCTCCCAAAAGCTGAGCCATGTTGATGTTATGCGTGTATAGCCCGCAGAACCAGGAGTCAATTAAACTTCTTTTTTTTATAAATTACTCAGCCTCAGGTATTTCTTTATTGTAATGAAAGAACTGCCTAACACAGATGAATACGAAGGGACAGGAATTCTAGTCATAAGTTTTAAAAAGAACTGTATTTTCATGATAGTGTAATAATAGAATTTAATGAGATTGTTCTCCTAACACACAATGTAAAGGTGCACTGTGGCAAGGCCCATCCTGGAAGGAATGCTATAGTGAAAGGAAGTGAGATTAAACAGACAGCAACAGTACTGTGCTGACCTTAAAATAAGAGGGAGTGTATTGAGGGTGCTAGGAAGTCACACACACACACACACACACACACACACACCAGGGACAGGCCATATACTCAGACATTTTTCAGATCCTACGGCCCATCATCAGAGAGCTGGCTGTGTGTTTAACTGGAAACCAAATTGGGAGACACATATAAGCCATGATCCCAGGTATTCTCTGTGCTGCACTGAACTTGCATGGGTTGGTAGAAACTATGCTTATAAGGATTTACTTTAAGATGAAGTCATCAGAAATTAATTTTCTTTAATATCAAGAATTGTCTAGCTCTTTTTAAAATGACATCCTAGAAATTGCTCTCTAAGCTTCTTATTTGCTCTTCAAGTTTCCATAAAAAATTAGATTCATCTCTGTAATCTAGAAAAAAATATGACTCAACAATTTCATAAAATGTGATCCGAATTGTGCATCTGTGGAATCCATCCCTGTAAGAGATTCAGAAACAATTACAAAAGGAGATTCCTGAGTGACTGGCAATGTATCACGTCCATGTGTACCAAAGCCCTGCAATATGGGAAAATAATAGATCTTCCACTGAATAGCATCAATTAAGGAAGGAAACATCTGAACTCAATCAGACACTTCATGTTTCTGGCCTCTGGTCACCATTTTGCAGCAATCCTTGATATGACCTCCCTTCATTCTTCACTTAGCCAAATGAAATTGGCTATTTCCAAAAGAGAGTTAGGCCCAAGCCTGGCACAGTGTTTTAAGAAGGAACCTGCATCAGGATGCAAAAATGAGACACCCTGCTGATCTGTTTTTCTTTGACTGCATTTTAAATTGCTTCAATTTTGCATCTAGTCCGAGTGGAGAAGAGCTGAAAATAAAATGTAAATCACTCTGTAATAGTTTTAGGAATTAGAAAAACTAGCAGCAGCCATCTGATTATAGCTCTGTAAGAAGGACAAATTCTCCCAAAGCAGAGAAATTGTGATGTTGTTGACTCTGTAAAATAATAAATGACAATAGCCTTAAGAAAAATGTAAGAGTGAAGCTCAACTACGTTTGTGCATGCTAGAGGATCAATATGTCCATGTAAAAGCTACACCATGGATTTAAAACCATCAAAAGCCATATGAAAAAATGAAACCCAGTGTTATTATTTTAAATATACTTCTTTTGATGAGTTACATCAAAAACCATATATATCATAGCCAAATCCAGTCAAAGTTCACGTTTGTAGAATAGACTTGTATTTATACATATGTTCTCATTCTAATGTTGTCTGGCTTCTGATGTCTTTGCACATGAAATACTTGACACAGATTTACCTACCCCTTATAGTTCATTCCTAATAGTGGGAATAAATACAAATCAAATTTATTATGTTCATAATATCAGAAAATACTATCTTAATTTTTAACAACTATATTGAAATGTAATATTATACAATTCACCCTTTTAAAATATACAATGAAATAATTTTTAGTATATTCAGAGTTGTGGAACCATTACTACAATCTAATTTTAGAACATTTTTGTTATACCAAAAAGAAATCCCATACTCATTAGCACTCAAACTACCCCACCGCAGGCCTAGGAAACCACTAATCTACTTTCTGTGACTTATAGATTTGCCTATTCTGGACATTTCATATTAATTCAATTACACAACATGTGGTCATTTGTGACTGGCTTCTTTTACTTAACAGAATGTATTCAAAATTCATACATGTTACCGTATAAATCAGAGCTTCATTTTTTTGTGGCTGAATAATCTTTCATGTATGGATATATCACATTTTATTTGTCCATTTATCTATCAGTTGATGTACATTTAGGTTGTGGCCACTTTTTGGCTACTATAAATAAATGCCACCACAAACATTTGCATAGAAATATTTGCGGGAACATCTATTTTTAATTATCTTGGGTTATATACCTAGAAGTAGAATTGTTGGATCATGTGGCTCCTCCATGTTGAACACTCTAAGGAACTGCCAAATTGTTTTCCACAACAGTTGGATCATTTTACATTTCAATAGTAGTGTTTGAGGATTCCAATTTCTCCATGTCCTGGACAACTTTATTGTCTATCTTTTTTGTTACAGCCATCCTAATGAGAGTAGAATGATACCTAACTGTCCTTTTGATTTTTAGTTCTCTAACGATTAATGATGTTGGAAATTCCTTGTGTAGTCATTGACGATTTGTATGTCATCTTTGGAGAAATGTCTACTGGGATCCTTTATCCATTTTTAAATTGGGTTATTTATCTTTTTTATTATTGCATTGAATACGTTTTTACATATTCTGGCTACAAGTCTATTATGAGATATACAGTTTGTAAATATTTTCTCTCCTTCTGTAGGTTGTCCTTGACTTTCTTGATAATTATTTGCAGCACAAACATTTTTAACCTTCATAAAGTTAGTTTATCTATCTTTTCTTTTGCTACTTCTGCATTTGGTTTCTTGTGCTTTTGTCTATCCCAAGTTTATGAAGATTTGCTCTTGCATTTATCTTAAGAGTTTTATAGTTTTAGACAGTTACATTTCTGTGTGTAATCCATTTTGAGTTAATTTTTTATGAGTTAATTTACATGTGGATATTCACTTGTCTCAGAAGATTTGTTTAGATTATTCTTTCCTCCATTGAATTGTCTTGGCACTCTTGTCAAAAATCAATCAACCATAAATATAGAGGTTTAGTCCTGAACTGTCAGTTCTATTTTATTGACATATATGTCTGTCCTTATGCAATACCATAAAGTCTTGTTTACTGTGGCTTTGTAGGAAGTTTTTAAAAAAATATGAGTTCTTCAACTTTGTTCTTCTTTTAAAATATAGTTTTAGTTTTTATGGATTTCTTGAATTTCTATATGAATTTTAGGATTAACTTGTCAATTTCTTCCAAAAAGGCAGCTGAGTTTTTAAAAAATAATAATTGCATAAAATTTGTAGATAACTGAGGAGTATTGCCATCTTAATAATGCTGTCCTCTCATCCATGTACATGGGATGTAGTTCCATTTATTTAAATCTTTTTAAAACAGCAGACTTTTTATTAACACAGTTGTTGAGCCTCAGAGAAGTCAGTTAATCTCTCTGGATGTCAGTTTAATCATTTATGAATTAGAAATAAAAATGTCTACTTTATAAGCCTAGTGTGAGATTTAGTAATGATACACATAAGGACACCCACTAAAAGGTAACAATTATTACAGTATTTGATACATGATGCCTAAAATTAAAATGAGATAATCAAAGTGAAGAAGTTCTCTAATTGCCTAAAAAAAAAATGGAGACAGAAACCCTACTTTTGGAATTTGAAAGTATTCTTATTTAAAAATACAATCAGTGCTTAATTATCCAAGCTACTATGCTATACAGACAGCAAACAGTATTATTTATTGGTATTCTAAAACTAGTTTTAGCTAGGAAATTGCAAAGTTTACTCCCACTGAGCCATAAACATATGCTAAGTGTAAGTACCAAAGTTGGCAGACTGAGCAACATCTTTGGTTGATATGAAGGTGAACTCTCCAGAAGATGACTGAGAAAACTGATGGTTGCTAGATAATACTTTTTGTACATGCTGCATCTTTACAATGGGATATAAGAAAGCAGTAGTGACTTGTGATTACTGTACATTTTTTTAATGCCTTGAAGTTTTGTTTAACCCATAATTTATTCAAGCTTTTCTTCAGTACAAGCTTCAAGGGCCTCTGCAATGTTCTCATTAAATCTTTATTTGCCGTTGCGCACATTTCATAAATGCACTGCCATTTGGTGAGTGAAATACCCTCACTCCATGCCTATTTCCCCCACTATTTAACCCTTATCCTGAAATATCTAGAGTACATTGTACATAATATATTCATACTGAGTATATATTACATTGAAGATATTTATCTTTGTGTGAATGAGAGAGATGTTTACATCTTTTCATTCACTGTCATTTTATTTGTTTATATGTGTATGTAAATAATTTTTTTAGAGATGGGTCTCTCTCTGTCACCCAGGCAGGAGTAAAGCAGCAATTTCTTAGCTCACTGCAGCCTCAAACTCCTGGCTCAAGCAATCCTCCCGCTTTAGCTTCCTGAGTAGCTAGGACTACAAGTCCTAATTTAAAAAACCAGGTGGACCATCATGTCCAGCTGTTTTTTTAAATTAAAGAGAACCAATGTTAGTTAATTCACTTGTATAGCAATTTATATTACAAGTTAAGTATAGATTGAATAGTTTTCTCACCTAAACGCCTTTGCATTTTTATTTATTTTAAAGGGATACTACTATTTAGTTAGAAAACATAATTTTTTGATTTGATGATAATACAGAAGGAAGAATTCTGTATTCAAAAATATTCTCAAAATATAAGGATTTCTTTTTTATTTAACATCACTGAGACATACATCAAATCAATGACTTAAAATTCTACCTTAAGAAGCTACAAAAAGAAAAGCAATTAAAAACCAAAATATGTACAACTATGTACAAGGAAAACAATAAAAAGATTACACAAATCAATATAATAAAAAATAAAAAATTAATACCAAAAGACAGTTTTTAAAAAAGATCAACAAAATTGATAAATGCAAAGCAAGATTAATTTAAAAAAAGAAAGAAAAAGAGAGGTAAACACAAATTACTAATACCAGAAATGAAAAAAAGACCTATTACTGCAGACCCTACAAACATTAAAAGAATGCTTAAGAAATATTATAACTGTTTGAAGTTGACAGTTTGCCAAGTCAGATGAAATAGGCAAATTCTTTGAAAACTAAAATTCACAAGATGAGAGAGAATGTCTAAATTGCACTGTTTACTAGAGAAACTGAATTATCAAAAACTTCATCACAAAGAAAACTTCAAGCAAAGAAACTTTCAAAAGTAAATTTTATAAAATATTCAAGGAGAAAATAATACCAATCTTATGAAACTTATTTAATCAAATAAAGGAAAGAGCACAACGAATATTTTAAACTAATTTTATGAGACTAGCAAAATCCAATAACAAAGCTTGAGAGAAATAAGTAGAAAAGAAAACAAATAGAGACAAATATCACTATGAACAACGATACAAAATTCCCTAACAAAAAAAAGATAGTAAACCAAATCTAGTTATATATATATATATATATCTTGATCAAGTAAGGTGTATTGAGGAACTGTGGTAAGGAAAAAAACTTCTCTTCCAGGATCCACCAGGAGCGTGGTTTCGCCTCCATCTGGGAACCAGTGGAGTTTCAAATGTGAAGCTCTTTGACTTTCCCCGGTGCAGGCTAGGTAGAGAAATCCAGGTGGGTTTCTTGGTTCAAAAAGCCCACAGAAAGCTCCGGGAGGAGGGGGCTCTGTTGGGGACCAAGTAGCCAATCTGGTATCAAAGTCGAAGATCAATCACTTCAGAGGACGTTTGAAAGAACTCCTCTCATTGGATGAGAACATGAATGGGGCGGGAATAACCGTCTGCTCCTTACCTATATGGATATCTCCTCTGGATTCCCCTCCCACAACAGCCTGGGAGCTCTTTCCCTCTCCTTCCCTCGCCCTCCCTCGCTCTCGCCCTCGCTCTCTCTCTGCCTAATAAATTGCTCTCTGCTAAACTCTTTGGGTCCACAATATTTATTGCAACGGTAAGCTCACCACGCCTCTGGGGCCCCTTTCCCCATTCTTCGGGAAAAGAGAGGCCAAGAACCTAGGAATCGTAACAGGAGGGAGCTGAGTACGCAGCCTTTCCCTGGTTACAGTATCTCAGGAATAGGGGCTTAGTTTAAAATTCAAAATTAGTTAATATAATTTGTCATATTAATAGAATAAAAGAAAATATGACTTTCAATAGTGATAGTAAAAATAATTAGCAAAATTCAATATCATTACGTAAGTGCTTTGCAAATCAGGTTGCAGGATACGAAGTTAAATATACTTTTATATACTAACAGAAAACAACTGAAAAATAAAATTGATAAAACTTTACTTTTAAGAGCACTAAAAAATTACTTTGGAATAAATTTAACAAAAGTCATTGCATTGAAGACTTCAAAGAATTGTTGAGAGAAATAAAAAAAAAACTAAACTAAACTAATGGAGAAGTATGCCATGTTTCTGAATTAGAAGACTTAATGCTGTTAACATCATGATAAATGTCAGTTCTTCCCATTATGATCTATAGATTCAATGCAATACCAATAAAAATCCCATCAGATATTTTTTGTGACCATTTGCTAACTAAATTCTAAAACTTATATAAAATACAAAGGACTTAAAATAGCAAAACAGTTTTGAAAACAAATAGAGAAACTGCATCGCCTGATCTCAAAACTTACAAAGTTTCAGCAATTAAGACAGTGTGCTCAACATTCTTCGTCATTAGAGAAATGCAAAACACAACGAGATAACACTCAACACGCACCAGAATTGTTACCATAAAACAACAAAAACCTAACAATATCACACAGAACTCTCATATATTATTGTTGAGAGTGTAAAGTGATACAAACTCTTTGGGTTCTTATAAAACTCAACATACTCCAAATTCTACTTATAGATATTTACCCAAAAGAAGTAAAAACATGTATCCACAAAAAGGCTTATACAAGAATAGCGCCTACTGGAAACACTCCAGTATCCACCAATAGGAGAATTGTTGTAAATGTATGCTGTGAAATACTACTCAATCATAAAATGGAATGGACTACTAACACAAAACCACATGGACGAATGTCAGAAATGTTATGCTTCGTGAAGAGTACATGCTGTACGATTTCATTTATATGACATTCTATAATAGGTACAACTAATGTATGGTAAGGAAAAAATCAGAACTTTGAGGGAATGGAGATGGAGAGCTGCTTCTAAGGTAAAGAGAATAGTCTACTTGATAAGGGTTTGAGGTTTAAGTAACATGCTTAAAAGATTTCTGCATTTTCTCAAAAGAAAAAAACATGTAAGCAAATATTGATTATTAATGATGCCTATGCTGAAGTTTTTGAGGAGGAGAGTTTGATGGTTTTTATTTACTTTGAAATGCATAAAAAAAAGATGGCTTGATGGTAGGGTAGAGGAATGGAGAGATGGATAGATACATAATAAATCAAGCAGAGAAACTGTAATTGTTTAACCAAGGTAGAGAGCATATGGGTGCTTAATGTAAAATTATTTTGACTTTTCTGTGTGTACAAAAGTTTCATAAAAAATGGAAGGAATTGAATGATATCAAATGATTTGGTATTTAGGTTACATAGGATATAGAAGATAAATGTAGAAGTTATGTTTTGAAATCACAATATTGTAAACCAAAAATAAAATCCCAAGCCCTCCAATCAACTAACGGATATTCCCTCTCTTTCAAAGTTTAGACAAAACTAACCAGCATTAATGTTAAAATAGAGATCTGAAGACTGACAAAACAGACTCTTTGGCAATAAGAACAAATTCCAACCTGACTCTTGTATAGCATCACATGATCATGAAGGAAATAAAAATATTTGACCCAAAATATATTTCTTTGACATAATTTGAAATGACGTTGCAAAGCCATCTTTTGTTGCTGATATTTTGATTCTGTAGAGAATCTGCACTAATGCAGCTAGGGCTTTCTTCAATCTAAGAAAGATTAACTAAATAACTGACACCTCTTAACAGAATAGCATACCATCTATTCCCTCTGAAATCTGGTACTTGCGGCTTCATTTATATAAGAACCTTGGCGTCCACAACCTCCTTATCTTAAGCGTTTCTTTCTACTGACTTCAAATCTTTGGCTTAACTCTTTCAACCAATTGCCAATCCAAAAATGTTTGAAGCTACTTAGGAGCTGTAAATCCCCGTTTCAGGATGTCCCGCTTTTCTGGGCTGAACCAATGTATACCTTGTATCTGTTGATTTATGTCTGCTGTAACTTCTGTCTACCTAAAATGTATAAAACCAACCTGATCACCTCAGAACACTTTCTCAGGACTTTCTGGGAGTGTTCCCTAGGCCACAGTCACTCATATTAGCTCAGAATAAGCCTGTTTTAAATATTTTACAGTTTTCTTTTTTGGTTGACAATATGTACAATACTGTAGAAGTTGTATCCTTTGCAACTGTATAAACCTATGATAAAAATGTGGGGTGTCAACCTAACATTCTAGGAGATAGATTTTACAAATCTTCCAGATTACGCAAAGAAGTTTGAAGACAAGATGTACTAACACCCACCTGAAGCCAGTCATGTGCATTGAGCATGATATCTGAACTTGCTTCCTCTGCACAGAATTTCTTACTTAGGGTGTATCCTATCCCCTCCCTGCTTCCAGCCCACACCTGAACCTTTCTGCCCACTTTCTATTATTGCAAAGATGTATTTTCTAATATAACAATTAATGTAGTCAATATGTGAATTGGTGCAAGCATTGGCTCTACATCCTCTTCCAGGTAACGTGTTTTGCAATAATGCTCTGAAAAAATGTATTAACCCAAACCAATGACTCTACGAGTAGAAACAAGGGATCTTGGGAGCCAGCTGGAGAGTCATTTAGGGCAGGCAGACCCCAGATTAAGCTTCCTCAATCTATGTCAGTGTATTTTGGAAATGTGCATAAACATTTCTTGATTGTCACAATAATTGGGAGTAGGGTAGATATGGCATTTAAATATGGGCAAAGAATGCTGTATAATCTTCCACCCATGAGGCAGTCACCCTAGTAAAGAATTGTACCACCCATTCTGCCTGATTTTCAGGTATCCCACTGGACCTTTATGCCTCTGAAAGTATGATTGATATTTATCTAAGTCAAGGCTTAGATAAGATATACCATAAGATTATACTTTGTTTTGTCTGGAACATAAATCAGGAATAATTTATGGTTTCAGAAAATTTTATCACCTCTGTTATTGCCCTGTTGGCCTGTGACTTACTCATGTAACACACCTCCACACTCTTTTCGTAGCTGTTGCATTCCTGGTCACTCAACATATAGCTACAAATATCCAACCAATATAGTCTGTTCTTAAGTGTAGTCAGACCCGAGTATTTGTGTATGGAAATGCACATCATTTTATTCCAAATGATCTATTCTTTTGCTTTAATTTATACCACAATTTAAATAATTTATTTGATTGAAATTGCATGAGTGGTAATATTATTTACAAATCTCATTTCAGAATGGTAATGCAGATGTTAAAACTTATTTGTTACAAGAAGAGAACATTGGTCTGATGGGACTGAGAAACTCCAGTGTGAATTGCCCTAAACTTCATTGCCCCTGCAGTGGAAGCACACTACACTTTCTTGCTGTAGAGGCCATCGCTTCACAAGTTAATGTACCCAAAGTAATGCCTACTTCACTGTTGACCTTTCTCTGGGGATTCATCTGGACCCCTTGCTGGACAAGTGGTTGGGCTAATATCCAGTGACACCTCTGTGGCAGCTTCCACAGGTGCTTTTCCTCTAAAAGGAAGCCCAGCCAGGTGCATTGCAGCACTGTTAAATATCCCTTAGAGATCTGGGACCCATGATCAGTAAGGCAAGAAGACACCTGTTCTGCATATGCATGTGATTCCCAGACAGCCTAAGGAGACCAACTGTGAGTGAAACAGCATATGCACATGTGGAGCAGGAGTAAATCAACACACACGTGGTTATGGAGCTCGTCACCATATCGCTGCCAATGCCTCCAAGCCATAGGCTAATGTCTGAGTGTGACCAGGGATCTCAGGATAAGAAAATGCAGAAAAGCTTTGATCTCATTATGCCGATCAGCTGGCCACCTGCCAAGTTTTGCATTATGAGAGAAAACCAGGTTGCTCCTACCTCAAAGCTGTAACCCAGTAGGATGAGGCTGAAGCAACTCTCAGGAACTCGGAGCAACATGATGCCAGTCTGGGGTGAAGGCTGGGTTGTCCCTAGCACCAGGCAGCCTTTTGCATAAATTGTGCGAAATTTTGCTTTTCAAAAAGGATGATCAGTTTTTACTCACACTGATTATTAGCTCTTATAATGCTATAGATTGCATGGACATTTTCTAGGTGTTTTGATTAATAACTTTTGGATCGGTAATAACTGCATATAGTGTGAGATCCAAAAGGTATGTAAAAGATAAGTCCCCTCACCAGAGTGGTGTTTGCACATAAGTGTAATTGTTTTTACACAAGTCATCGCACACTATTCACACTGTTGTGCACATTGCTTTTTCACTTAACAACGTATTATTTCAAAGATTATCTTATATTGGAATATATAAAGTTGCTTTGCTTTTTCTTACAGTTGATGGAATTGCACTAAGCTGCTTAAGTATGACTCATTAACCCCTTTATTTTTTGATGGCTATTTAGGTTGTCTCAAGTGTTTTCCTTTCATAAACTTTGCTGCAATTGGTATTCAAATTTTTGTGAATGCATGTATATATGTGTGTGTAGGTGTATGTCATTTTGCACATGTGAGTATCTGTGAAGAACATGTTCTGGTGTGTGGAATTGGTAAGTTAAAGGGCATGTACCTTTGAAATTTTGACAGCTTTTGCAAGATATTTCTTCAGGGAAGTAATAAAACTTTACATTCCCACAGCAAATATGAGAGTTCTGGTTTCCCCCACAGTCACCAGCACAATGTACTATCAAGCATTTTTATCTTTGCTAATCTGATAGTTGGAAAATGCCATCTCAATGGGCTTAATTTGAATTTACAAAAATATCATCATAACCATCCATCTCTCTTAGTGTACGTTATTACCCTGTTAAATACACATAATTTGGCCATTTTCCTGACGAGAAACTCTAAGTTAAGAGCTTGAATGATTGGCAGAAGGTCACACAAATAGAACTAGAGCACAAAGTCAGATATTCTGTTTCTGAAGGCAGTTCTCTTTCCACAAGGCCACAGTTGCCTCCTGTGGGTGAAAATGGCTGTGGCTTAAGTGGTTACAGGAAGCCTCTGAGGTCTACAGGACTTTGTAGCTTTGCAACTCTTAGCGCCAGAACTCAAACTCGGCATTCATTTGCATGAGTCAGAAGGCAAATCCTGCAGTACCCAGAGAGTAAAAACTGACTCTCAGGGGGTCAAGGCACTTCAGGAAAGGACTCTCCCTGGAAAAAAAGAGGCCGAAAGGGACTGTACACTCCAGAACTTAGAGTATAGGAGAAGGCTCAAGTATCATAAACTTTGCTGCAATTGGTATTTGAATTTCTGGATGTGCATATATATGTGTGTGTGTGTGTGTGTGTGTATGTGCATGTCGTTTTGCACATGTGAGTTTGCACATCACATGTGAAAACATCTGATGATGCTCATAATGCAGAAACCCCAGGAAAAACAAGTCTTCCTCTGGCTTCTTGTAAGGGTTTTGGTTTTCTCTCTGTTCCTCTTGAGATCTTTGGAAACTCCTGTGGTAAATTCAAGATGACTGTCCAGAAATTATGATGTTTGTTAAAAACTTGCTAGTGCTGAAGGGCAAAGATCAGGGGCTGGCTGGTCTTAGTCCTGTTTCCCCCAAAAGTGGACTCCTAAGACAAGGGTTCAAGTGCAAATAGTTTGCCTGGAAGGTGCAGGGAAGACAAAGGAGTGGGGAAGTGATACAGGGATGGAAAATTGATTCCATTTCCTAATTGATGTGTGTTAGCAAGGCAGCTACCACAGTGGGCTTGGGGGGCTTACTCTCGTGGGGGAACTCTGAGAAGTGGTATAAAACACACATTTCAGAATTATCTCATCTGAGAGATGAGGAGGCTGGAGTACCTATACACCAGCTCCCAAGAGTCACTGGTAAAGGAGGCTCCCAGTGGAGGCACACTCTTAGTACTTTGGGCTTGCATGCAGGGAGACAGAGCTGCCTCTCATGGTCTTAGAAGAGAGCATGGATACTTAAATCTGGGGGCTAAATGTTGGCTGGAGTGCACACAGAAGTAGTACAGCCTAAGGAACAAGGGCAGGGCACAGATGAGGCTTGATGCCTGTGCTCCTCAGGCACCACTACTGAAAAGCGCACCAGGCTTCAGGCAGTGACAGTGAGGGCAGGGAAATGCATGGTGCACTTCTGTTCTGACCAGAGGCTAAGCTGGTCTTCTGTCTTCACAATCCCCCTGCCCCTCACCTCCACTCCTGACTTGACCACTCCTAGCAGTACTATTGTTGAATATCTGCACCCAGGAGTAGGTGAGTCAGGTGAGAGTTTGAAGAAAGTGAAACTTGCTCACATAGATATCACATTTTGAAGACAACTGCAGAAGATCATATGTGGACCCTTGGGAGGTCCTCTGAAGCCCCAGATCAAGATGTACTTTCTGGTTCAGCATGGCTGCCTGCCTGGCTAGTAGCCAGGTAAACCCTTATCCTGGTTCACAACTGTCAAACACTCCTGATGTCTTGTCCCTAGGAAAACTGATGACCAAATGGATTGAATTGCAAGGTAATCATTTTAAAGGTTTTATTTTTTGGATTTCACAATATGATCTGCTATTTCTTAGGGGAAATCAAGAGCAATTATGCAAAAGTTCAGCCAGGAAATAAATGACAGCTTGTAATCAGGTGTAGTCCTAGCAATCAAAGAGTCTGAATTTAATTTGTGTTCTCCTGTTATGACTTTTTATAATATGCATTTGGAGAGCTTTTTATAAACATCTAAACTCTAATTTTATGCTACTGGTATTGAGTTGGGTTTTTCTTTATTGCATATGTTACTAACTAGGATATGTGAACTACTGATGTTCTAAGAATTTATTTACTGGAATAAAATATTAACATAATAGTGTTATTATGCTTGAATAATTACAAGATTGACAAAATGTCCTTAGCATGTGAGCTGTGCCTTAATTTCTCCATTTGTAACTCAAGAAGAGTAATGTTGGTTTAAATCTGAGAATTGGTTAAATCACCATTTAACTTTCAAACCGCATTTTCTGGGCAAAGCAAAGAAAGGCTAATTTAGAGGAAAGAACAAATTGTTTTAGAGTAAAACTTTAATCCTTTTCCATGTTATAAATCTCTCCTCTTTATTTTTTCACTATACAGCATGTCAGGAATTACAGAGAAGGCAGAAACGAAATGAATTTTGTCTACAAAAAGATAAGGCAATATAAAGTCAAATGATATTTGAATTTAAATATTGGGTACGCCTGGTTGGGCATGGTGGCTTACACCTATAATCCTAGCACTCTGGGGGTGCTGAGGCGGGTGGATCACCTCAGGTCAGGAATTTGAGACCAGCTTGGCCAACATGGTGAAACCCCATCTCTACTAAAAATACAAAAATTAGCCAGGCACCTGTAATCCCAACTACTTGGGAGGCCAAGGCAGGAGAATCACTTGAACCCAGGAAGCAGAGATTACAGTGAGCTGAGACCGTACCACTGCACTCCAGCCAGGGCAAACAGGGCAAGACTCTGTCTCAAAACAAACAAACAAAAAACGCTGGGTATGTCTTAGAAATATAGGTTAAACAACCATTTTAAAAAGGGGTGGGGCGCAGTGGTTTACGCCTGTAATCCCAGCACTTTGGGAGGCCAAGGCGGACAGATCATGAGGTCAGGAGTTCAAGACCAGTCTGGCCAACACGGTAAAACCCCGTCTCTACTAAAAATACACATATTAGCCAGGCATGGTGGCATGCACCTGTAATCCCAGCAACTTGGGAGGCTGAGGCAGGAGGATTGCTTGAACCTAGGAAGAGGAGGTTGCAGTGAGCTGAGATTGCACCACTGCACTCCAGCCTGGGCAACAGAGCAAGACTCCATCTAGAAAAAAAAATAAACTCTGAAGGATCCAGCCCATTTGCCAATTTACTTCCTGCCAAAAAAAACTCAACACTTTGTACAAGAAAAGAACAAAATTCAAGCTCTCAACAAAACAGTACTCACAATGTCCAGCATATTTTAAAAAATTACTAGTGATAAAAAAAAAACCTGTGACTAATAACCAGGAAAAATAAACCATAGGAACAGATACAGAGATAACACATCTGTTGGAATTAGCAAGCAGGACTTTCAAGTAGCTACTACAGATATGTCCAGGTTTATTGAGTCATTCACTAGGTAAATTGTTGAGATGGATGAAAGGTACGTCTTTGTGTACTATTATGCATACTTTAGTATATGCTTAAATTTTTCCACAGTCTATCTCCAGAATCTGATGACTTCTCACCACTTCTATGTTATAACCCTGGTCCAGGTCACCAAGACTTCTCGTCTGTAGTAGTTTCAGTAGCCTCTGAACAGGATGCTCTTTCTCTCCTTGCCCTGCTACAATCCATTCTCCTTAGTTCTTTCAAAACAGAAGCCAGATTATGTCACTCCTTTACTCAAAATCCTGTAATGATTCTCATCTCAAAGTAGAAGTCTACAGTATCAGACAAGGTCCTCCAAGGTCTGGCCCCTCATTATGCCTCTATGCCAGTTTCTTACTTCTCTCCCTATTGCTTATGCCACTTCAATCGCTCTGGACTCTTTATTATTCCTTGAAAGTTGCAGCCATGTTCCAGGTTCAGGAACTTTGCACTGTCTTAATTATTTTCCCTGAATGTTCTTCTCCTAGACATTTTCAAGACTGACCTCATAGCTTTATTCAAGTGCTTGCTCAGTTTTTCCTGCACAGAGAGGTTCTTTGAAGCAAACTGGAATACAATTTGTGACTCTTCACTACCTCTCTCCTATAGAATTATGCATCAACATCTAGGTGATCAGATCCCATTAGAGTAGCGGGTGATATGCTTCCTTCCACCCGTGAGCTTGTTTCACGGGACTTGCTTATGCATTAAAATGCTAGCAAAGAAGACATAAACAGAGGTCTTGAATATGTTTTGGTGATTTGGTGTGGCCTCCTCTACTTCTGACATTGACCATGAGAAAAAGACATCCTCGTTCGAGAGGAATGAGGACATACATGAGACAGACCTGAACTCAACAGCATACTCCAAGTCCAGTTGACCCACTGACCAAAGTTTATTGTAAACAATGGAGATTTGTGGATTATTTTCTATGTAGCATCATCAGGGAAATAGGTCAGCGGTGTACCCTCCCTGACCAACTATTTTAAATTGTGCTCTTATGTCTATCATTTCCAATAATACTATTCTCTATGTTTTCTACAGATTTAACATTTTTTAACATGGAATCTCTTAAAATAAAGTTTATTGTCTTTTTCAAATGTAAGCTCTACTTTGGGCAGAGCTCTTTATCTGTTTTCTTCTCAGCTGTATCCCTGGCTCTTGAAACAGTGCCCAGTATATAGTAGTTGCTCAATAATGGAATGGGACAAGTGAGTAAATGAATGTTTATTGCACTGTGGCTTGATAGCAAAAACTTGAAAGTGACAGGAGAATGAATAGGTAAATTATGATTTAGTATAGTCTCTAGCAGTTAAAATGAGTGAACAAGGGCTATATTATCAAAACAAAAATAAATCTTAATAAAGTTGAGGGAAAAAGGAAATCGTAGAACAAAACTAACATTTGGATAAATTGTAAAGAACTATTATAATATAGTTTATGTATATATACATAACTATATATATATAATTAAAATATATCTGGGGAATGATAAATATCAGTTCAAGAACATTGTTACCTCTGGTAAGCAAGAAAGGGAGATTAAGGAAGGAAGGTGGGCAATTCAACCATGTCCATAGCAAAATGTTCAGATCTGTCAACAATAAGTATTGTTCATTCAACACATGAAGGTTGGTTATAATATTCTCTTTCACCATGTTTACATATTGTTGATTTAAAATTCTAAACACAGGCCAGGTACAGTGGCTCACGCCTGTAATCCCAGCACTTTGGGAAGCTGAGGCAGGCGGATTGCCTGAGCTCAGGAGTTCGAGACCAGCCTGGGTAACACAGTGAAACCTTGTCTCTACTAAAATACAAAAAATTAGCCAGGTTTGGTGGCAGGCCCTTGTATTCCCAGCTACTCAGGAGGCTGAGGCAGGGAAATTGCTTGAACCTGGGAGGCCGAGATTGCAGTGAGCTGAGATCGCACCACTGCACTCCAGCCTGGGTGACAGAGCAAGACTCTGTCTCAAAAAAAAAAAAAAAAAATTCTGAACACTTAATTTTATTGATCAATAATATATTCACATGGCACAAAATTCAAAAGATAATGGTAAGTTATGTGGTAAAAATTCTATCTTCCAACTCTATCCCCTGAGAAGCCATTTACTTCCCTGAAGGCAAC
>CAUYLG010076284.1:0-20777 GCA_963573385.1 Cacajao melanocephalus
CAATTTATAAATAAGGAAATTAAGGCTCAGATAGGTCAAGGGGCTTGCTCAGGGTCACACAACTTGTCAGTTCCAGACTCAGGGTCAGAATTTAGATCTCCAAACTTGTAGTCCAGGGCTGTGCTCTTTTTGCAAACCACAAATAAATGACTGCACTTAAACATTTAGTCCAGAATATCCTCAAAATTGACTGTAATAAAAGTAAGCCACATGGCGAGGAATGAATAGAGTCGGTTCATACCAAAAATGAGCAGCTGCCAGTCACAGTGATAAGATCTGTTTCTTTCTGAGAACCATGGTTTCCTGCTGCATTGGGGAATCCGAACTGGGTCTCTCCCTCCCGTCCAAAGAAGTCAGAGTCAGGATGTACGTTCCACTCCGCTTTGGTTGGTGTCAGTAGTTCTGAGACACTGTTTTCACAAAGGGTGCTGGAAGGAGTCAGAGCATCTGTGTCCACCGTTAGCTTACTGCTGGGTGTCAAAGCCTGGGGCTCTGGACTGGAGTTTTTCATGGCCAAAGAGCCCAGAGATCCCAACGGCCCCACAGTTACACTTGAGACCTCGTCCACATCTAAGGGGCTCTGCTGAAAACCAGTGGCGGCCGTTCCAAAAAAGAGAGAGGTATCCAGACTTTGAGGAGGGTCGCTGGTGGCCATCAAGGCCGGAGGGTCCACAGCCTGCCCTACGGAATTATTATTATTAGCAGGGAGGTTCCCTGCCAGAGTCGAGCTCACAGAAGCCACGTCAATAGTCAAGATTCCCGAGTTCACCAATGCTGTGTCCAGCACTGCAGCAGAGGTACCGTCAGGTACATCAGAGAAGAGAGACACTATCTCTGCATCACTGAGATCATTCTGTCCCTGGCTGGTAAGTTCACTGCTGGGTGTAAGAGAATTTGCCGCTTCTAGCTGAGCTAAGAGCTCCTGGCCAACCTTGTGCCTTTTGGCCATGTGCGTCTTCATGCTGTGCTTGGATGTGAAGAGTTTATTACAAGTGGAGATCGGGCAACGGCTTTTCCAAGTGTCCACATCCTGCAGGTGTTTCTTGGAGTGAATGTAGAGGCTACTGCGAGCGGAGAACCTGGCACAGCAGCCTTCCACAGGGCACACGAAAGGCTTCGTGCCCAGGTGGGTTATGCTGTGGCCTTTCAGGTGTTCGGCCCTCGTGAAAGATTTCCCACAGCCTTCCACAGGGCAGGTGAACCTCCGGTCATCGTCGTGCTTCCTTTTGTGCCTTAAGAGTTTGGACATGCTGGTGAAGTTCCAGCCACAGCCATCAAAGTCACAAAGGAAAGGTCTCTCGCCGGTGTGACTCCGCAGGTGAATTTTCAGCCTGCAGGCCTTGTCATATTGTTTGCTGCAGCCAGGAAAAGAACAGGAGAAGAGCTCCTGTTCCCTGAAATGGGCGCGGTTATGGGAAAACAGAGCACTCACCGTGATAAACGTCTTCTTGCAGCCGGAAAACGCGCACTGGTAAGGCCTCTCGGGCTCGAAGTGGCTGCGCTGGTGGGCGCTGAGTTTGGCCTGCGTGGGGAAACTCTCCTCGCACACCTCGCATTTGAACGAGTTCTCCTGCTCGTGGCCCTTCATGTGCGCCTTGAGGTTGTACACGGTGGTGAAGCTCTTGCCGCAGCCCTCCGCCGGGCAGCCGAAGGGCCGCAGTTTGTCGTGCGACTGCAGGTGCCTCTTGAGCTTGTAAGAGGTGGTGAAGGTCCAGCCGCAGCCACCCAGGGGGCATTTGAAGGGCCTCTGGCCCTGGTTGCTGCTGTGCGTCAGCAGGTGCACCTTCAGCTGGTGCTTCTTGGCGAAGGTTTGCCCGCACTGCGCCTCGGGGCACAGGTACAGCACCACGCCTGGGGCCGAGCCCAGCGGTCCGCGGGGGCCCAGGGCGGCGGCCGGGCCCTCCGCCTCCTCCTCGGGCGCTGGAGCAGGCGCGGGCTCGGCCGACTCGGCTAGCAGGAGGTCGGGCGGCAGCTCTGGGCAGTCACCGGACTGCGCGGCCTGCGGGAAGCCGGCTTGCGGGGCGATCAGACACCCGGGCTGCTGGGCAGGCGCGGCCCCCGGGTCCCAAGCGTGTGGTGGGGGCGTGGCCAGGGTGAGGACGCCGTTCTCAAAGCGCAACAGCAGGTCCTGGTTGTGGATAGTGACTGTGCCCGCGAAGGCCGCGGCGGGGCCGGGGGCGGAGATCCGGGCCGGAGCGGAAACCGCGGACAGGCAACTAGGGTCCAGCGCAGGGCGGCCCGCGGGGTTCGCGCCGCTCTCGCCCCCCTGGAGCCCCGGGCCCGCCTCGGCCTCCTCCCTCAACACAGGCCCTGCGGCCTGACCCGAGCCCGCGGTCTCCACGTCGCCACCCACCGGGTCAAGCAGCACCAGGAAAAAGTCGCCGCCGCCGCCGCCGCCGCCGCCGCCACCGCCGCCGCCGCCGCCACCGCCGCCGCCGCCGCTAGGTTGATCGGGCCTCGGCGCCAACAGGCTCGGGCCAGAGCCCCGTGAAGCCGTGCGGGCCTCCTCGCGCCGCCGCCCGGGCCCGCCAT
Source organism: Cacajao melanocephalus (assembly GCA_963573385.1). Classification (NCBI taxonomy): domain Eukaryota; kingdom Metazoa; phylum Chordata; class Mammalia; order Primates; family Pitheciidae; genus Cacajao; species Cacajao melanocephalus. Next base: position 2,533 of record CAUYLG010076284.1, read on the forward strand.
CTTGGGGGCCCCGGAGCAGCAGGAGGCGGCGCGTGGGGACCTGGCCAGCCGGCGGGTCAGGGCCTCGGTGGACCCGGCCGCCGCCCGCGGGGACACCGCCGCCGCCGCCTTGTAGGGTCCCGCGAGCCGGGAGCAGCTTCGGGATTTCCATCTCTGCGCCCGTGAGGCTCGGCTGGAACCAGAGCCGCGGCGGAGGCGCGACCCCGCCCCCTGCCGCGGGCCCGAACACGTTCCTGAAAGGGAAAAAAAAAATGTGCAATGCGCAGAAACTGGCCCTATCAGATATTAAAACGTATTTAACGCCACGGTGATTTAAATATTCTGGTACTGGGTCTCTGGAACAGAAGAGAAAGCCCAGAGGTAGAGCCTGGTATGCATAAATACGCTCTACCATTAATATAAGTAAGTGACTAAGGAGGTCTTCTGAGTTAATGGGGAAATGACGACAGCTTGTTCTTTAATGCTGTGGAACACCTAAGTAGCTATCGGCTAAAAGCAGTTTTAATCCGTGACTCATTGTATACACCCAAATAAACACACCCCAGCCCCTCCCAGTGTTAGAGGTGTTGCTTCCTACTTTTTGTGTGTTAAAATGTGTTTACTGGCTGGCTGGCTGGCTGGCTGGCTGGCTGGATTGATGGATGAAAAACAGTTCCTGAGAGAAGACACTGTCTCTGTGTCAGCGTTAAACCACCATAGTGTTGGCATTTCTGCTGAAAATGCCCTTCCCCTTCCCACCTCCCCGCGGGACAACTTCCATACTCACGATTGTCTTGAGCAAAGTCCTCAGTAAAATTTGCCACATAATTCAATTTTTGTCTTGCTGATACAGAGATTAGAATGAGTGAGAGATGCGGCCCAAACACATTAGCACTGTTCAGTCTAGAAATGCAAAGCCTGGAGGATGAAACGATTTATATCGAAATCTGGAAAAAACCCAACCCACTCCAGGCTTCTCCCTACACAGTGCACAACCTAAACCAACTCTTTGCCCTTCCACCATCAGTTGTACCATGATAAATTTCATGTCCACGCTCAAAGCACAATGAGGGCATTCCTAAGTTGACTCTGCATTCTCCAGCACATGGAGGCCTCTGGGCAGGAGTTCCAGTTAAATGTGTTAAGGTTAAACCCTCAGTCACTGCAATGGACTCTGCCAAGTATGAGGCACAGACGATCATGTCCAATCACCCTGGTGTACGTGCTCGCGTTTAAGTGTGGTGGCCCAGTCCTGCTGGGCCTGTGGTGCCTAATGATCTTATTAACGATGTCGACAATCCTCCAATTTGTATGTCAGGAATGAGTTGGGAATTGACACAAATATAGGGTGAAACAGCTGAGCTGAGAAGACTTAGAGAGATGACTAGATTGGTGGTGGCGGTGGGGTGGGGCGGGGGCGAGTAGCCTGTTGTTTAAATACTACCAGCTCGCTCACCCTCTTTTAATGACAGTGAACACTCGGTCTCTTGACTGGAAGATCAAGTTTTTCATCCATAACTATTCAAACCTCTTCAAAATCTCTACTCCACATCCTTCTCTTTCTGTTACTTTTCCTGGAGGAAGCATTTGTCAAATCTGAGCTATAGAAGAGTGCATAAAACGTATCTGTATGGTTTCGATTATTTTACAGAAGTAGACACCTATGTAACCAGAACCAAGGTCAAGCAATAGGCCACTGCCAGCCTTCCAGAACGCAGCCGCCATACTCCTCCCAATCACAGCCCACACTCTCCTATATGGATACAGTCATTGCCCTAAGTTTGTAATAATCATTTCACTGCTTTCCTTTATAGCTTTATCACTTTTGTATGCATCCCTAAACAATAGAGTTGATATGCAGTTGTATAAATGAAATCATAAGGCATGCTTCCTTCTATAGCTTGCTTATCTCACTCTGTATTACACTGGAGAGACTCGTCCATGTTGTTCATAGTAGCTGTAAGTAAGCACATCCTTTGTCTCCATCGCTGACTGTCGTTCCAGCATATGCTTGTAGCAAAGTGATTGTGGTATGATTATGCCACTCCATTCTACGGCGGACGGACACTAGGATTGCTTCTACTTTTCAAGGATTATCGTGAACATTCTTGCACGTTTCTCATGGGACACATGTGTAACAATCTCTCTAGGGTATATATCCAAGAATAGAATCACAGGGCCATAGGGTATGGATATCCTCAGCTTTACTAGATGCTGCCAAACTGTTCTCTGTAGTGGTTGGGCCAGTTGTCAATCCCACCAGCAGCACAGAGGGTCCCTGCTGCTCCACACCTTCACCTACAGCAAGTATTGCCGGAATTTAAATTTTGCCGGTCTACTGGTGGGCAATACCCAAATTGCTGTTGAGCTTTAGCACATTTTCGTGTTTATGAGCCTTTTGGAGCTTCTATTCTGAGGAAGGCCTGTTCAGATTTACCTCTTTTAGCCCATGTTTCTATTCTGTTTTTCACCTGGTACTTACTGAGTTAATGTGTCTGTTAAATATTCTAAATACTAGGCCACACCTGTGGCCAAAATATTCCCCGGCTCTGTTTGTGTTTTCCCTTGCTTTGTGCTGTGTTTGGTGAGCAGAAGATCTTAATTATAATATAGTCAAATTCATCATTTTTTCCTGATGGTTAGTGCTTTTTTGTTTTAAGAAATCTGTTTTAATAAATCTTTTATTTTTTTAAGAAACCCTGGGCCATGAAAGCAATCTCTATGTTTTCTTCTAAAATATGTATGCTATTGCCCTTCACAGTCAGGTCTTAATCCAACAGCAATTGATGTCTGTTTGTGCATTGTGTTGAGTAGAGCTGATCGATTCATTGATTTATGTGAATATCCAGTTTTCTCAGTGAACCACTTACTGAAAAGTCTGCCTTTTGCCAAGTGATTTACAGTGCCAGAAATGAAGAATCTACACACATATGGGCCAGTTTCTAGACTCTCTATTAAGTGCTCGGCCCCATTTGTCTGTTTGAAATACCACACTGTCTTAATTACTACAGACCCACAGTCAAGTTTGATATTTGGATAAGGCAAGTCAATTCTACCTTGTTCTTCAAAAGTGTCTTGGCTACCTTTGGCCCATTTCAATTCCATTTAAATTATAAACTCATCATGAAAACTTCAACCAACAGCTAGTTTGGAGTTCTAATTCAGATTGTGCTGAAATTGTAGATTTGACCTCTCAGTATTGAATGTTTGATTCATGGTTATGGTCTGTCTCTCCTTTTAATAAGATCTCCTTTAATGTGCCCAAATAACATTTTATATTTTTCCCAAAAGGCAATTTTTTTTTTGTCCTAGGCACGTCATAGTTTGCAAATCCTATGTTTGAAATTTTCATTGTCTAAATTTGTAGCTGGTAAATAGGATGCAATTGGTTTTTGTTCATTAACATTTTATCCTACGAGTGCATAAACTCTTCTATCGATTCTGATAATTGGTCTGTAATACTTTGTAGAATTTTATGTACACTGTCATATCATCTGCAAATAGTGTCAGTCTTTCTTCTTCCTCTCCAAATATCTTATTCCTTTTTCTTGCACACTGCTCTGTTTGGGACCCAACCCCCACCCCCAGCATACTATTGAATAGAAGTGGTGGTAGTGAACATCCTTACTTGATGCAGCTCTTAAAGAGAAAGCTTTCAGTGATTCTCTTTTAAGAATAATGCTTGCTGTAGATATTGCGTTCTGTGGCAGTATGGATCCAGTCAGGAGACAGAAAGCACACAGTGATCTAGAAGGGGAAAGTTTAATATAAAGAATCATTAAACTATGAAAAAATATCTTATATAGGATATAAGACAACTCTATCTGGGGTTTTCTGGGGCTGGGGGCGAGTACCCCAGGAAAGACAAACTTAGAATGAAAGCTTCTCCCCAAGGCTGGATTTTACACCACGTTGGAGAAGAACCCACTGGATGGCAGAGAAGTTCCACTGGTTTGCCAGTACCTGAGCTGATCTGCAAAGCCAAAACTGGCCTACAGTCGCAGAGGAAGCAAGAAGGCACCCTCTGGAACACGGTAGTGTGGTCAAGCCATAGCTGGTGGCTAGCATACGGCTGTGAAGTAGGAGTTGGGGGTCCTGGCTCAGTTGGAGGCCTGGAGTAAACAATGACCCATGCACAGGATCAGGGTGGGGGTTCAGTGTTGAGAGGGCTGCAGTATTGAAAGGATTACAGGAACCTGGTCATGTGTGTATGTATGTGTGTGGCTATGGAGCAAGTGAGCAGAGGGAAGCAGTGGGCAAATGACTTGGAGTACAGGATGTCCCTATCAAGAAGGCCACAAGAAGCTGATCATCGGGCCACACCAGGACTAAAGGTTTGCTGAGGGACCGTTGTTCTGGGCCCAGGCCTGGGACAAAGCATCCTCAGTGTCCTCACCTCTGCACCTCTGAGAGTCAGAAATCATAGAAGTACCACTTCCGTTTTCAATGTCTGTCCCTCCAGAGCCCTCTGTTACGTAAGTGTAACATCCTGCTCGTTGCTCTTACTTTAAAGGAGAGATGCTTAAAAATCTCTCTATTATCAGAGAATATATATTGAAGGGTGAATTTGGAGGTGAGAGTCAACAAATTGATAACCGGCTTCATATCCTTTATCAGCTTAAAGAAGTACCTACTCTCTGTGGTCGGTATGAACAGTAGGCACCCTACCTGCCAGGGTTACAGCTATTAGCTGCACAAGGGAGATGATCTACCACCCTGTCGTTGCTCTGGTAAGCCTAGACTTCACCACTGGGTAATACATCCGTGTAACAAAACTGCACTTGTACCCACTAAAGGTATACAGATAATACTAATGATTAAAGAAATAGGCCTGGTTATTTCAGGGGGTTTAGTTGACTAGTTAGGTTTCTTGGTAGGCCCAGTGCTCCCTGGCCTGGACTGAGTTTGCTGCAAAACCCAGCCTCTGGCACAAAGGAGCATCACTGGCTTAGGGCATATAGCCTGTGAGCCCTGTAGTCTAGCCCTACCCAGGACTTGCCTGCTCCACTCACAAGGAGAGCTTTGTTGTGTTGTGAGATTGCTTCTTCCACCACAAATGTGACTAGCAAATGTTCTCTTCAGGAATAGACTAATTTCATTTATACCTTAAATGCTGATCTGTTCTCCTGCACTGGAGCTAAACAAGTAGAGAAAAGGTGCTTGGATTTCATTTGAAGTCCTGCCTTACAGAGCCCTATCCATGGAGAAGCAGGGCAGGAGATTCCCGAGTTACTCCCACAAAGTGTATCTGTCGTACTGCACTGGCATTTTGAGTGTTTTAATTGTGCTTTTCTCAATTTGGTTTAGGGTCTAAAATAGGCAAAAATTCTTGGGAGAAAATAGCCCATGTTTTTGCCCTTCTTATGTGGCAAATAATCCATTATTTAGTGATTGAACTGGCAACTTGTATTGAGAAAGAGAGACATTTTAGTAACCACAAAAAAAAAAAAAAAAAAAGGAAGACGAAGAAACCAACAAAACAAAATAACAACAACAAAAAGAAAACAAACAAAAATTCCCCTTTTCTTTTGGTGTGTCTACAATCAAGAGATATAATGAGATACCACTATATCATGAGAATAAAAATACTGAAATAGTACTCACCCTTGAATACTCTCTTCCTGGGGCTGTGCAGAGCATATTCACCTCTTGTGTCCGGAAGGCACAGATGACAAATTAACTCACAGCCTTCTACTCATACACAGGACTGGGCTGGCTTCCCGCATAGCACTGCACGACCTTGAACACAGGGACATGCATATGAACTGGGAGTTTATCTTTTAAATGCTGGTTCTGCCTGCTGCCAGGTCCAACTCTTAACTGTCACTCTGGTAATGCGGCAACGCAAATGTGAAATCTGAAATTGGTTCACTACCAGGAGAATCCACTACTTAAGCATGACCCCTGGGTAGCTGTCACCATTAGGATTCCAATCAGTCACTCTCAGTTGCTAGGAATGGCTTAGAACTAGGTTCTGTGGAAAAACAGACCTCCAATCTGCAGTTTCTGAAGGAGGGTTGCACAGCTGTGGTCTCTTTCCTTGCAGGAAAGGGGAAAGGGGAATTGGGAGCCTCCCATGTTGAGCTGGCTGGGAGGGACCCACCAGGGGTCGCATCATCCCACTGACAACCTTAGTGACCCCTGCCTAGTAACCTCTGACCCCACACACAAGAGCAAAAGGGGGAAAGAGGAAGTGCTAGCAGCGGGAGGATGCCGTTCTTGTTCACCGTGTTCCTCACCCCAACCTTCCATGCTGTGGCCGAGGACGCGGAGCTAGAGCCAAGGTTTGGTAGTTTCTGAAAATTTACGTAGTTGTTTTTCTCTCTGGTCCAGGTGGAGGATGAGGCTAGGGGTTAGGGGTAATTCCGCCTCTCTGCCAAGGGTAATTCAGCGATTCTGTCGCACTTTCGGCGAGCTTGACAATTACTGCACCACGGAAACCAGCCCAAACACGGAGCCCTGTGACCCCTGCCGAGAATGTAATGCAATTTCCTAGCACGACTGGTCTCTGTTACATTAAGCTCCGGTTTTCCCTCTAAGTTTGTATGGGTGCAGAGTCTTTCTTTCTCCCTCTGTTTCATCTTAGTGAAAACACTCCGAACCACACTCAGGGATCATTCGGCCACTCCAAGACTTTGCCCGGGTTCTGATTCCCTTTCATCTGCAAACTTGTCATCTTCTGACTGGCTTACAAGAATTTCTAAAAAGGGAATAATTTGTGCAATGCTCTCGCTATGGAGGATGTTCTGATCAGCCTCTTTGTGGGGCCAGAAGATGGACCAGGGACCGACGGTCTGAGCCTTCTCCAGGAAAATTCCACACTGTCTGCCAGTAGAGCACATCACTGGTAAGAACTGTCTCCGTTATTTGCACAGTGGGGGACTTTACATGACCTGAACCCCTGCCTTCCATGTCTGTGGAACAATCAGCCATCTTTGTGTCCTGACTATCAGCTTCTGTTGTCTTTCATCCATGTGACCTGACCTAGTGAAGATAGAATGTCCACATGTATCTTTACCTTCTGGCCGTTTCACTGTCATCCTCACCTCTGCCCTCCTGACTCCAGGAGTGTGGTCCCTAGGACCTCAAACAGCAATCAGACAGACTCACTTGGGCCTGGGCTTTGACTCTGGGTTCTCCATCAGGTGAACTGTGGACTCAGGCTCAGCTCAGGGATCAGGGCCTGGTGCAAAATGAGGTTCAACAGCCGGTTGGTCACCTTGATCAGAAGAAAAGCCTTTCCCTGCAGCTGGTTCAGCAGTAGAGTTAGTGGTTTTCACATCATTTATCCCTCGTGTACAGATGCAAGACCCCTGCTTCAAAGCCCAGTGGACTCAGATGGTTGGCTTTTCTTCTTGAGCTTCTCCCAAACTCTCAAGGCCCAAGAGGAGGAGAGGTCTTTAAGTCCTGACCACTGGCTGCATTTTGCCTCACTCTGCTCTGCACATGACTTACCTTTCAATTAGGAAAAAAAAAGCGCTTCCCCAAAGGTCTGACCAGCTATGAGACCTTTGAGTGGGACCTTGTAGGATGAGGAGGCATTAGGAATCAGAGTTTACAAACCGTCCACAGGAATTGATTGGAATATTTTGATAATAGAATAGTCTAAACCCAGTTAGTATGTCTGACTACTTGACTCATCACGTGGTATTTAGATAAAGTGCTCATCACTTTTTCATTTTCTCACCAGTGGAAAACTAATCCAGAGTGTTCCTTACATATCAGACTTCCCACCCATAACTCTGCCCATGAGTGGTTCACGTGTGAGTCAAATATGCTTCGACACCATTAAAGTAGAAAGCAGGACCTTGCTTGAGATGCTCTTTACTAATAGTGAAAAAAAAAATCCCATACATTTACAGAATGTGAAACAACACTTTGAAAATACGACCTGGAATGTGAAAAAGCAATAGCACACTAAAATAAACAAATAGAAACAAACAGGTGTTCCCAACTTTTATTTATTTTGGCTATTTAAAGAAAAGTTAACTGGTGAATAAATCGTGTTAAGGTGTTGTTTTGAGGGTTCTTTGATGTAAGACGTGTTGCCAGTCCTTAAACTTAAAACTAAATGAAATTATATGTAATTTATATAATTTATAATATATAAGTTATGTTTTATAAGTATAAGCCCTTACCACAGTCAAAAAGACAATCATTTCCATCACCTCCAAAGCTTTTGTTATGTCCCTTCATGTTGCTTCCCTCCCTACCCATACCCATCCCTGTCCCTAGGCAACCACTGATCTGCTTTCTCTCACTTTAGTTTGTGCTTTATAGAATTTTATATAAATAGAATTATATACTATATACTCCTTTTTGTCTTCTTAAAATCAGCATAGTTATTTTCAGATTCACCCATGCTGTTAATTCTATCAATAGTTTATTATTGTTTGTCATAGTATAGTATGTCACTGTATGGTTATTTGGGTTGCTTCCAGTTTTGCGCTAGTACACATGAAGTTGCTATACACATTCACCTGCCACTCTTTATGTGGACCTATGCTTTCACTTATCTTAGATAGAAACTCAATAACAGTATTGTACGTGTGTGCTTAAAGTTTTAACTTCGGGTTAATGCTGCAGATTGATCTCACCTTGCTGCTTAGAGTCCTGTTGACAGTAGAAGTTGAGTGGATCTGATCTCAGACCATGCCAGGCAGATTAATCAGAGTGACTGAGGAAGTGGCATATTGCTATATCAGTGGGTTAAAGATGGCCTCCATATATTGGCCTCTATGTAGCCGTTATACTTCCTCACAGTGGGCTCAAAGGCTGCCAGCGCCAAACTCAATTTTTCACACATGCAATTGCTTTAAATATAGCTCAAGTAAGCATATGTGTAGCCATTTAGGGCTTGCCTGCTTTGCATGCCCCACAAAAGTGCACCGACATTTGCTAGCCACAGTTAAGGCAAACCCAGGGGCTATAAAAGACCCCATGCCACTGCTTGCCTCCAGAGCTCTCTGACCCAGAGACTCCCTCTTTTGCTGCTGAGTCATATCCCCCAGACACAAAAGGTCCTCTCCTATTCTCCTCTACCCCAGGAGTTGCCTTGCCCTCTTCCCCTTCTGGGCAGTGGCCCTCTGCTGCTGCCTCTGGAAGGTCTCCTGATGTGACAGACTTCCCCTCTCTGGCAACCTGTCAAAGCACCGCCGAAATCAAAAGCTTCTGGACTGGGCGCGGTGGCTCACGCCTGTATTCCCAGCACTTTGGGAGGCCCAGGCAAGTGGATCAACTGAGGGCAGGTGTTCGAGACCAGCCTGGCCAACATGGTGAAACCTCGTCTCTACTGAAAAAATATGAAAATTAGCCGAGTGTGATGGCGGGCGTCTGTAAATCCAGCTACTCGGGAAGCTGAGGCAGGAGAATCGCTTGAACCCGGGAGGCAGAGGTTGAGGTGAGAGGAGATCTCGCCACTGCACTCCAGCCTGGGCAACAGAGTTGAGACTCCTCTCAAAAACAAAAACAAAAATCAAAAACGTTCTTGTGTGCTGCTGCCATCTCGTGGTCATGTGGTTTTTCTTGATCAGCCCAGAAATCATGGAACTCACTGCAAGTGGTGATAGGGATGGGATTTTGGGGAACAAGAAATTGGCACGCAGTCTACCCAGTCAGTAGGACAGTCAGTTGGAAAGTCAGTCCTAGGCAGCCTTAAGTTCTCAGACTCTACATTTAGAATATCTCTGTAGCACTTTGGCCTAGCATCGCTTTTTGCTGTACTGCAACAATATACTTTTTGCAGTCTCGTCCTATGCCTCATTGACCTGGCCTAGAGGTAGCACCAGTAGTCGAGTGAACCCATACCATTAGAACTGACTTTTGGGGTCTGAGATGCCAAAATACCGGGGAAGGAGGTCGGCCCACTGGCCTGGGTCCTCCCCTGCCCCTCAGTAGACATTGGCCATTATGCACCTGGGTAGAAAAAGAGAGGGAGTGCATGCCTCTGGAATGAGGGTGAGCCACTCTGGACTGAATAACAGGCTATACTGGGAAGAGTTCCCTGTGGCTGGCTTGAGGATTTCAGGTAGTCTGAGATATGAGGATGTCCTCCGTCCCGGAGACAGCTAGGCAAGTAAATGAGCCAATAAGGCAGAGACATCAGGCCAAGGCTTGTCTCTTAAGGGCAGCTGATGGAGGGGCCTTTGCAAGCAGGTATAGCATGTCTCTGCTATTGCGACACTCAGTTGTGATGTTGCAGTTGTCATCATGCTATCCCCTGCCCAGAGGGATATTAATATCCCAACCTTTGGGCTGAGCCAGCTAGAGTGTTACTTATAGTGACTGAAGGCAAAAACGTTTATATCTGGGCCCATCCCGGGACTCTGCAGGAGGTTGCTGTCAGATCGAACAGGCATTCCTAACCATGAAGCATGTGCTGGCCTTGCTGGCAGTAACTTGTCACCAGGTTCCACCTAAAGAGGAGGTAAGAGCTCAAACTCCTGGGAGAGACAGTTTGAACGAGAGGTCTCTGGAGAGGAGAATAGGTGCTCTCCAGAAGAAAAGGCAGCACAGTGTCACCATGGTAGGGACTGTGATAATTTACCCTCTGCTTTGCCTGTAGCCACCCAGAAAGTAATAAAAACGAGAAAAAAAAAAAAAAAAAAAGGGAGCGCCAAGAAGGAAGGGTCAGTTCTTGCTCTGAGAAGGAGTCCCATCCTCACTCTTACCCGAGGCGCAGCCTCTCTTTAACAGAGACGTGAACCAAACAAGGGGCTGCTTGGCTCTATTGAATGTGTCTGGCAGGGAATGAATTCCACCTAATGGGGAATGAAACCAATTAGGAGCGATAGTACCTGATGGAAAAATTGTGTTCCAACTGAAGGATCCTGTATAATTAGAGCAGAATTTGGGAAGAGGCCACACAGAGGCATTGGACCTCTGTTCACATTTGTATTGCTGATGTGCATCTTTGTGGCTTAGAAGGCTGCCCACCCTACGTTAGACCTCATAATGGCCTGGGAGGACTGTCAACGGAAAAGTTTAGCCAAGGCCAAAGATCTCCCCCACCAGTTAGACATGTTGGAGTGAAGGCAACAGATGAGGCGGGGCAGGATGACTTGACAAGACTGGAGGAATCTGAATCCAGTCCTGAGTCCACTCACCTGTTTCTCGAGGGGTGGGGCTCCTGGGAAAATCTTTACTGGGCATGGTGGCTAGTGCTAAAATGATTCAAGAGGCCATAGCGGCACTGGATTTAACAGAAACTCATGAAAGACAAACTCAGAGTCAGGTGTTGCCTACTAACACTACAATATCTTACCTGGCCTAAATCAAAGTTACTGTCGACAATGAGGCTGCCTGCTCCTGGGCCAAACAAACAACCTACGGCCAGGCCTCCATGTGTGCATCAACCCTGAGATGAACAAAAGAGGTTATGTTAGACCCTAAGGCACAAGAAGGTCCCAGGTTGGATGATCTCTGGTGAGATCATCTTGGAGCAATTGCAATACTTACTAGGATTAGGTTACGATCCCCCAGCTGGCTTTCCCTTCGGAGGTAACCTTAGCTTCCATACCTGTCTCTGATCACTGCCAAGTGCCTAACAATCCTCTTCCACGCAGGGATCCTGCAGTGCGGGAAGGTTCCTTCTGACAGACAGTTGCCCTTTTACCATATTAACTGTGGCTTGGGCTCCGACAAACAACACTGGTTAACTCTGTCAGTCAGGGGTGACCAAATCTCCCTAATGCCAAGAAACACTCATGCTTCAGAAGGAACCCCCTCACCCTCCAGTAGATTACCTGCTTGGGAGGGGGGTTAATTAAAGGGATAATTCTCCTGTTAACTACTAAAATTGACCCAGTTTTTCTAAATATATGCTTCTGTCCTGCTCGCCACCCCCCCTCCAAGATTATCCATTTCCCCATTATTGGAACAGACCTCCCGAGGCAGCAGATAAACTCATGACACAAGACTAACGTTTTTATGCTACTGGTGGGCACTTCCTGGTGGGAACCAGTTAACCTTCCCCTACTGGTTCATACACCACAGCAGAAGCTGAGGCAAGACACTGAAGGATTATGGCCTGTCACAGGTGACATAGATAAACGAGCACTGATTCCTACTACCTCCCCTTTCAATTCCCCATATGACCTGCAATAAGAGACACTAGCAATGAGTGGAGACTAACTGTAGACCATAGAGAGTTCAGCAGGGCTGTTCTCTTTATTAGAGCACCTCTATCAGACATTGTTGCCATAACGGGTGTCGTTGAAAACATCGGTGGTAAGCTTCTACTAATCCAGGGCATCTAACGCCCCCTGAATTTGAATCTCGAGTTATAGATTCGGCTAACATGTTCTATTCCATACAAATTTCACAGTTGAGTCAAATACATTTTACCTCCACCCTTGAGAGTCAATAGTACATCTTCACCCACTTGCTTTTGGGGTATTTATTTTGTTTCCCCTCATCTTCATTGTGATGCTAGCTTGATTGGGGGTACTTAAATGGCCCTCCAATTGCACAACCTTTCCAACAGGACATAGACAGCTGCCCCACAATTTCACCAGAAACTAGGCTTTGGCCTTATATCAGTGACATCCTCCTCGCAAAACCTGACCAAGACTCTGTTTCACAGTTCATCACAAGCCTGAGTAAACAACCTCTCATTGAGAGTGGATGGGCAATTATGCCATGTAAGGTATACATCTGTAAAATTGGGGGACTACACTAGGAACTCGGAAGGGTGAACCATTTGCAATCTGATAAAAGACAAGCTCCTCGTGCTTAAACCACCCACATCAGTAAAGAAGCCCCAACATTCAGTAGGAATGATAGTCCAACCCATTCCTCATCTCCAATATTTGCTGAGCTTTGCTGAATGTCTATCGAGACACCTGTAAAGCTTCCCTTTTGCAGTGGGGACCTGAGCAGCAACAGGCACTGGGTGACCTAAAGGAGGCTGATACTTTGGCTCTCCCTCTAGTGCTCCCAAGGACAAGATTTGCAATTACAAGTTTCCACTGCTCTCAAATTTGCTTCCTGGAGCCTCTGGACCAAATGGACAAGTAAATGCCTACCCATGGGCTTTTGGTGTAAGTAGCGCTCAGACTCAGCCTAAAGTATTCACTAGACAGACACCCACGGCAGCATACAGGGCATTTATCAAAACTGAAGCCCTCACGGAGCAGAGACAATACCCTATGAACTGAGATTCTTGTTATGCCCTGGGTAATAGACAGAACTGCCTGGAAAATTGAATCAGCAACAGAAGCTTCTTTATTAAAATGAAAATGATATCTACAGTATCAAACTAAACCTGGCCCTCCTGGAGTATCACTACTGTGATGTGGAGCCACACACTCGGTCAGTGAGGTTAACTTGCCAAAACCCCCGGAAACGCACCTGGCTCTTGCTCACTGGGGAATGGAGGGAAGATGGCCAGCACTCTCAAAACAAGAAAAGTAATGTTTTTCTTTAGCAATGGAGTGAGCACAGAGTATAAGAGAGCCAGATAAAGGACAGCCACAGCCTATCACCCTTATTCAAAGACTGCAATTTCCGTATGGGGATGGGCCAAAGTGCCCAATGGGCCAGGCTGTGTGCGACACTACTAGAAATAGAGAAGGCCTTTGACAAACATTTTACTAAGCTTCACATTTTGGGCAACTCCTGGTCAGTGGCTAATGGGCTATTTTTTCGGATTTGGGCAAAATCAGGGCTGGAACATACAAGGTTGAGACATTTGGGGTAACGAGATGTGGGGAGAAATATCAGCACGTTGGCCTCCACTCTGCACATCTGCGTACACTACACCTCAGCGCACACCAAATAGACATGGAGAAGGTACAATACAACATGGAAGCTGACAGACTAGCTAAACTACCAGAGCAGTCAATGCTCTTGAAGGGAGGGGAGACACCAGAACTTTGGTAAGAGCCACCCTATACCCTACACAGGAGATGTCAAAGCATTTGGGCATCATGAGAATATGAAAATCAACTCTTAATGAGAAATAGACCCAGCAAAGAGACATTTACATGAAACTGTTAGGGACTGTACTACAGGCCACAAATCTAGAGACTTGGACCTACTGCACGGCAGGAGAAGGTTCCTATCAGAACTGGCAAATCCAGTCAATTTCACTGGGCCTCTCTCTGAAGCAGCAGGAACTATTACGTATGCCACAACAATGTAGTAATACCTACACAGGCTTACTCTTGGCTCACCCACGAAAGGCACCAACCTCTGCTAATGTTATTGAAGAGTTGATAAAATCGTCTGTATGGCCTTTGAGAGTACAAAAGATATACAAAGTCACTCGGTGAGAGCAAGACTCTCACTTCTGTGCAAAGAAGATTCAACCACAGGCATTACCAAACAACACTGCTTGGATTTCTCATTTATTCTCTGGTCCTACAGTAGCAGGTATCACAGAATGACACAATGGGCTTTTTAAAACAAGGGATATTGAAAGAACATGCCAGGCAATAGCATTCCCAGTAGCCAAAGATACTGCCCATAGTCATGCTTACCTTAAATCCGTACCCTTCTGGCATAACTGCACCATATTTTAATTGACAGCAAATGAGGAGACCACCAACAGAAATGCTGCAACCTCTGCTGATATATGTCCTCACTGGACACAATGTGATTTACAAGTATTCACGAACATGGTCGGGGGGGGGGGACCCTGAAGTGACCCCTCCCAGCGAAGGAATTTGCCTCTTTCACCTCTTCCTTCTCCCTCATAGAAAATCCAGAGACTGGCCATTTCTTTTCCCCTCAATCCTGACAAGGACCTGGAATGAACCACTGACTCTGGGTCCATTCTCAGTCTTAGTCTGCTCATCATCCAGCATAAACCTAGCAAACCACCCACCGCTATCTAGAGAGGGAAGCATCCTCATTTTCTGCCCGTGTACTTTGCTCCACTAAGGGCACTGTGGATCAATCCTTGACCTACTCCGGACACCCAGGAGGTTAAACCAACAATCCTTGTGTCTGGTAACACCATTAGGGTGACACCCAGAGGACAATCAGATTCCCTACTGCTGGCTGCAAATGACCTCCAACAGTTACACCTATGCTGTTGCTCTGCCCTTTCCTTACCTGAGAAAGTTCCTACCCTCATCAATGTCAATTATACCTTGATTGGTGGATAGCCCTAGCCCTGGAGATCCACACCCTACTGTGGGCAAAGTATGTATGGAAACAGCATGCCACATACACACCACACGGAGACCCAACATAGGTCAGACTGGGGACAAAGGGAACCATGCTCCTGTTTCACTGGGTCAGTCCACAGACATCAGCACTGAGGCTAGCACTTCTCCTCCTCTCTCTGCTACCACTTGGTACCATCCTTCCAGCTAAGTCATATTCTACAATTTCGCTTGTGACTCATAGATGCCTTCTAAGCTCTGTGGGTCACCTTTTCCTTCACATCAGATGAAATCCACTAACTCATGTGCCATTAAACAAATGGAGTAATGGGCCACTATCTGTGGAGCCTCATTTAAGGAATGCCCAGAGCTAGTATGCACCAAATATTACAACCGGGATGCTTGTGATTGGTACTAATGTTATTAATGCTAATGTTTTATTGCATTAAAAATACTGTAATCCAGATCCAATACCCACAAGCCCTAAGGGACTGCAGAGATAAAATGATAGCTTTTTCATTTTATCTCCACAGATAATAATGATAATAAATGCAATCACCACCCACAGTGTGTACCTTTACAACTGTTGGCTTCTTTTTCTATTTAATTATAATAATCTTTCTCTCCCTCCATTAGAAGCCCCGTTATGGAGACGGAAAGAAATTGTATTAGCCAAGCAGCCAAGTGAAGCTTACCACGGACCTCTGCCCTGGTTGCTAATCAATGTATACGAGGAAGGCAACGCGTACTACACGACATTACCTGGCCAAGGCATTTCTTAAACACACACACGAACATGCACACACACACGCACGCACACACACACACACGCAGGCACACATACACAGTACAACCAGCTTGGCAATTCTTCCCTAACGTAATCTCAGTACACTAACTGCAAGTTTTACTTAACACTCGAGGGAAGTGGACTCTACAGCAATGCCGGCTGCCCACAGTGAACGAATCATAGCTCATGGGTGTCACAGCAGAGACAATTCCTACAAAAAAACATATTTGATCCCATGGAGAAATCTAACTACTCTTTGCATGGGAGTTTCTCCAGCCACACTGACAACTATCTGCTTGTGACTATTACGAAATTTGTCAGGCCCACCAAAACCACAATTTTAAAAAACTTAGAAAATATTTGAGGGAAGTTGTTGCCCAATGTTACTTTCCTAGGGGCTCCTTAAAAATCCATACACACTCCAAACCTACAGAGGCTAGAAATGGTAATGAGAAGACCCGTAGTGAAACCGACTTGGGAGGAACTTTTTTAATCTTTATTAAAACATTTTTATGCCTTGTCATTTCTTTTTCAACTTTTATTTAAGATTCAGTGGGCACATGTACAGGTTTGTTACCTGGGTATATTGCATGATGCTGAGGTTTGGGGTACAAATGACCCCATCACCCAGGTATTGAGCATAGTACCCAACAGTTTGTTTTTTAACCCTTGTCCCCTTCCACTGCCCCCTCTAGTAGTCTCCAGCGTCTCAATAGACACTTTATGTCCATGAGTACTTGGGAGGAAATTCATTGATGTAGTCACACTGCCACCTCCCAAGGGGCCGCTCCCGAGGTTATTAAAGGTATACAAACCACTTCCTTATGAGTGTTTCCTCTAAAATGGAGTCCGTGGAGCATTTGGTCTCCCACTGAAACACCACAATGTTGCAATACAAAGGAACATAAATGGGACAAATGTCACGATACAATTTTTTCTTTTTCTTTTTCTTTTTCTTTTTTTTTTGAGATGGAGTCTCACTCTGTCACTCAGGCTGGAGTGCAGTGGTGCGATCTCGGCTCACTGCAACCTCCGCCTCTCTGGTTCAAGGAATTCTTCTGCCTCAGCCTCCTGAGTAGCTGGGACTACAGGCACACGCCACCGTGCCTCACTAATTTTTTTTTATATATATTTTTAGTAGAGACAAGGTTCACCATGTTGGCCAGGCTGGTCTCACACTCCCGACCTCATGATCCTCCCACCTCGGCTTCCCAAAATGTTCAGATTACAGGCGTGAGCCACCGAGCCCAGCCAATGTCTATTTTTTAAAAAATACTTGGTTCACCTGTTTTGTTCACTCATATATGAGTGCCTCGTAATTCAGGATCTAATTTGTTGTGCGGCTAGACTAACAACTTTCTTCTTGGACTGCCATGAGCACCTGCAAAACCTTTCCCACACTCATGGGAGCACGCCAATGCTATTTACTTTTGGCAATCGACAGGAAACTCAAGCACAACACAGGACAGTCACAGCAAGGAGGAACACAGAACCACTGACTATACCAAACTTGCCTATAGCCTTAGCCACAGCAACATATAACATGGTAAATCTAACCTAACGCAGGGCTTATTTCTGCCAACCTGATTTTAGAAAACATAGCATAATACTTCTTCTCTGGCCATGCTGCATTATATACCTCACCTATCTAGATGGGCCTTTTCCCCTAGTCATTCACATTCAACAACCTTATCCAGAGACTTATCTCATAGGTAATGGTGGGCTGAGTACACAACAAATTTAGTTAACTTAGGTGCTGAATGCAAGGTGTATAACTCAAGTTTTTTTGCCTGTAACATTTTCTGTTCCTATTAACAGAACCTCAAACTTCTAGAACTTCACGAAGCCACATAAACTTCCCTTCAGTGGAACACAGACAATGCAGGCAGCAGAGGGAGCCTGGTGGTCCTGTAAAGGAATCAAATGGCTTCCCCTATCACAATCTTCTCCTCATCCAACCCTGAAGAATATTTCCTGCACTTGGGATTGGTGCAAAATTCCAGTAGAATTTTATTCATCAGTGAAACCCCTTCCCCCAAGCACTTGCTCCCACCAAACCACACTAACTGCGACTCTCCAATGTCACAAATAAGCTTTCTAAATACTTTTTTATGGTCCTAACTTCCCTAGGATCACTAATTTTGGAGGCTGTAGGAACAGCATATGTGTGGAATGGCACACCACAATTAAAAGATTCACAGATAGCCATGTTGAAGGAATTACCCACAAAAATTAGATAAACAGCCCAAGGACTGAAACACTTGGCTGAATCTCACTGTACCAAAGTACCATGTGGCCATGGTGTAAGATAACTGCATAGCCCTAAGTCGGGTGTTGGCTGCTGGAGGGGGTGGAGGGCACAGGGGCTG